>JADHYT010000105.1:0-75860 GCA_027604725.1 Entophlyctis luteolus
AGTGCCAGATGCCGGGTATTCATTCCGAACCCGCGCCGGATACTTGCCGGATGCCGGATACCGCCGGATCAATCCCCCAGGTGATCCTGACATACTATAATCTGAAGCAACCTGGGAACCTTCAGAGAATCTCATCAATGCCTTGGAGGCTGTGTTAGAGTTTCATCAATGCTATCCAGACAAGTCAGTGCCAGTTGGAACCCAGTTCCTAAGGGGGGAATGATGTCATGAATGGCACATTGGCGGTGACTCATTTTGAGTCACAAATGTCAATGCATTGTGCAGTTGCTGTCCATTTTGCTGCTGCCATGCAGTTGCCTTTTTTCTTTGACAAAACAACTGCCAATAAACCCCCACTTGTTTCTGTGTCCCTGAACACTGCACCAACCACCCAATTTGCCTGTCCCCATGTCTGACAACTAACAAGAGCCAGATACAGGATAGTATAAGAGCAGGTGAACTAAATATTGGAACAATACTTCATTATTCCAGGTTTCTGAGATGTTTGTGAATGTGATTAAGTTTTAACACTGTCACAAAGCTCCATTCATCATAGTTATCACTGTCAAAGATGATGATACAAGTCTTTTCTGTCATTGCCACCTTGACTGCAAATTTGGTCACTTGCCACACAAAGGCACATGAGTTGTTTCAGGGAAAAGTGCTGTTTTTGTAGGCACCAAAAAATCCTGACTCTGCAATCTCCTCAAGACACCTCATCAGCCAAGACACAAAATTTCTGCTAACAATGAATTTCCCATCATCTTTTCTATTACCAGTGTGAACATCCATTGCCAATTGTGAATTCCAACAACCAAGATGCCTCATCAGCCAAACTTATCTTTTTTGGCAACAATAAATTTTCCATTAATTTTCCATTGCCATTGTGAATTCCAATGGTGGTTGGATCTCTGAAAAAACCAGATTATTGCCCTCGATCAAGATATTTGCCAGGTTGCATTTTCACGCAACAGAATGGTCATATGCCATCATTCGGTAAGGATATCAAAAGGATATTCATCTATACTGATTGACATATGAGGTTGAAGGAACCTGGAATATCAAATGAATATAGAACGAACGCGTCGTAGATTAGTTCCCAGAACAATCCAATTCGTCCACACGCCGTTTATTTGCTTTTTGTCGCGAAAAACTTCATCCAAAAGTCTAGAGAATAAAATAAGAACTTATGGGTTCATTGCTCAGCCTAGAAGGCGAGACACCAGCCTAAAAAAAAAAATGGAAGGACAGCTACAAACAAAGAAAACCACCAAAAAGGTTACAAAAACTGGAAACATCACAACGCTCAATCCGACAAGCAGAGAGATGTGAGAGCACTTACAATAAATAACGGGAAAAATTAAGAAAAAATCGGGAAACCATCAATTTCAAGTGATAGAAAAATTTTACAGCGGCCCGAAGAGAAATCAACTGCATCAGACAATGGCAACCCCAACGAAAAACGCTGAATAAATTAATCGTACAGTGACTGGTCTGGTGTGACAGAATCATTATCACATCCAAAGTCGTAACCGGCGGAAGCAGGGAATTTGGCAACCATGTGTCCGTTTAGACAAAGAATCACTTGCGTCTTGTCCTTTGAGCACACGCGCTGGTTGAGCAAGCCTTGGCAGGTGTTGTCCAAGGTGGGGAAGAAGTTTGAAGAATCGCACTGGCCCTTTGGAGCGCAAGAGCCCGATTGCGGGCAGCAAACCATGTTCGATCCGGTGCAATCGAATGTTCCTAGACAACCGCCGTTGTGGCAAATTTTGTACGAACTGTAACCGCTGCAGACAGTTGCGCCATCAGGCTGGTTTGAACAGTCACCAACGGGTGTTGTCGGGTAGGCGCAGTCTTCCTCGCAACGACCGCCAAGGGACGGGCAGCAAACTTTACCAGCTGGGCAAATCTGATTCAAAGGCGAGAAGACCTTTTGGTCTATGCAATACGAGAAAGTTTTTGCTCCAGTGCAAACACGGGCTCCATCAGCTAAGTCACTGCATGAATTGAGTGTTCCAACGCACCCTTCGCTACGAGTGGGAATATTCTTGGGAACATAGCACGGAAGACCAGAAGTCAAACCGCTGTCGCCTTTCCCACATTCACCAGTATTTTCGCAGCAGATTTGTCCAGAAGGACAGAAGTTAATTCGGGACAGTTCACCATCTTGACACCACATATTGGATCGAGTTCCGACACAGAATTTACCCATATGCAGGTAGTCATGGCCGGTGTCGTCACAGTAGTCGATTGATGGTCCATTCGTAAAGAGGGGAACATTGGTTGTTGCAGCGGTTGCACACCCTGGCCATCCACAACCAAAGCTGATCCCAATACAGCATACGGTTCCCGGAGCGCAAGACTGCGGGTTTGCGTTGTACAATTGCTGATTCTGACAAATCTGGAATGCAGTCCCGTTGATGCAAGTAATTTGATTGTCTGGGACTCCCAAGCAGGAAGGAGTGTACGGAACAGTTGGGCCGGTTGTGGGTGGGATATAAGGTCCGGAGTTGACAGATGGAACACCAGCACAACCGGTATAGTCACATCGCTGCAAGTTTTCACAGAACACAAGACCAAGCGGGCAGGTTTGTGATGCAGCCTGAACAGGCATGCCATTTGAGCAGTAGTTAAAAGTAGTCGTGCCAGTTGCATACACGTAATTGTTGGCTTTTCCGTTGCAAACATTCGATGGTGGGTTGTAGACGTAGCACCCTGGCCAGTCACATCGGTTTAAGTTGGTGCATACGACTTGTCCAGCAGGGCAAGATTGGGCGGCAGTGGGCATTCCATTATTGCAAATACTGAACATGGAGGCACCGGTCGAGCTGGTTCCAGCGGGAATTATGTAGTTGTTGGGAACACCAGCGCAGGTCGTAGGAGGCGTGTACGGCAAGGTATACGGCTGTGTAACAGCGTAAGTGGAACTGCAAGTGTAATCACAGCGATTCAATGCTTCACAGCAAACTGTTCCGGCCGGGCAAGTTTGAGAGCCCACTCCGGCAAATTCTGTTTGAAACTAGATTACCATGCTACAATTTTATGATTCAACTCACGGCTATTGGCACAAACTCCAAATTGGTTGTTGGGAAGGCACGCAATCTTTCCGTCAGCTTTGCCTTGGCATGAACCAGTATTCGCATTAGTAGGAATGGAGACTGGAATGTTTTGTTGGTATCCACTGTACTGGGCACATCCAGAGTAAGCGCATTGTCCAATTGCTTCACAGCAAACGGTTCCAGCGGGGCAAGATTGCATCGCATTGTTGGAGAGGGCGCCGTTGAAACAGATACCAAACGAAGAAGATGAAACACAAGCAATCTGATTGTTGAGTTTGTTGACGCAGGTTCCGGTATTTCCGGCATTGGAATTGCTGTAAGGCGGCGCGCTGACACTGCCAACTGTAGAAGAACCACCTTGGCAGCTAGTGTAACCGCACGAATTAGAAGCCTCGCAACAGAAAGGAGTGTTGGCAGGGCAAGACAAGGGCGAGGCGCCGAGTGCGGGGTCTTAGGGAAAATCAGAGGAAAAACATGAACAGGAGCGAACTTACATCCACCACTGCATGTAACATAGTGAGTGCTATCCACACAGGCAATGTTCCCGTTAGGCTTTCCTGAACATGTTCCAGAATTTGCAACACCGTTGTAGGTCGGATTTACTGGTGGGATAGAAGGAGTGGACGGGGCAGTAGCTTGGCAAGCTGAATATCCACAGGAATTTGTCCCTTCACAGCAGTAGGGTGTGTTTGCTGGGCACACAAGAGGTGACGCACCCAGAGCCGGCGCTGGAATTGAAACGTAAGAATTGAAAGGATATCGAGTGCGTACCTCCCCCTGTGCAAGTCACATAGTGGGTGCTATCAGTACAAGCAATGTTTCCATTGGGTTTTCCGGAGCAAGAGCCTGTGTTTCCGTAAGTTGCGGTGTTGGAAGGAGCGCTGGGGGCCACGCTGGGCACGCTTGGAGCTGGCGATGACGATTGACAGCTAGTGTATCCGCACGAATTGGTGCTTTCACAACAGTATGGTGCGCCTGCTGGGCACAGAACGGGAGTGCCGTAGGCTGGCGCTGTGAAAGACAATTTCACGTTAATCACCCTTCCTAAAGTAATGGTCACTGACCTCCGCCAGAGCATGTGACGAAATGGGTAGAGTCCGTGCAAGCTATTTTCCCATCCGATTTCCCGGAACAGCTTCCGGTGTTCGCAGCACCCCCGTACACAGGAATTGCTGCTACTGAAGGTGCAGCCGGGGCAGCAGTCGTTGGAGCGGCGAGCGAAGGAACAGCAGCCGCACACGGCGAGTATCCGCATGAGTTCGTCCCCTCGCAGCAGTATGGGGCAGAACTCGGGCACAAAAATGGTGAGGCCCCTAGTGCCGCCACTGACGAAATAAAAACGGATGGCGTTAAAAAAATTCGGACGCGTTTCAAAAAAACAGGAGCGTACGTCCACCGGTGCAGATGACATAATGGGCACTATCTGTGCATGCTATGTGACCATCTGCTTTTCCAGAACAGCTTCCGGTGTTCCCTGAAGAATACGGTGCCGGCGCTGGTACAGGGGCTATTGACGAAGTCGGCGCAGCTGCCGCAATAGAGGAAGACGTTGTGGTCGACTGAGAACGCGCAACGGCCGCGACCAATAGTAGGAGTAGCTTCATCCTCCTGTTTTTGGAAGGATTTTTGTTTGAGAGAGAATTGTCAAGCGGTTGTGACAAAGCCACATCGATGAAAAGTCGGTCGCCACCATGAAATAAAGCTTACATTCAAAGCACCGTTACACCCTACCGGCTGTCCAACTCGGGCTATTGCCTTACCCTTCGGCGAATGGCTTGCCAATTTAATTGGAAAAACGGCACAATGCTTACAGTCCAAAAAACATTAATTTCTATTGATGGGTTGGTATAACGTTTCAAAATAAATATGCGAAGCTAATACTCTAAAAACTCCTGTTCACTGTGGAATATGGTCAAATATCAACCCATGGGAAGCGAGGCACTTGGCTCATTTCCCCGTCACGACAGAGCTCAAATGTCGACTGCTATCGTCGCTGAGCAGCAAAGATTCGCTTTAAACAATACCTTCAAGAAGCTCGGTCAATAATGGGGACAAAAACACTTCCGTTTTGCATGTGAGCTTAAACCAATTTTTAGGACGAAGCACACGCATGCGGTTTTCTCAAAGTGCGCCACTTTTTGGGTTGCTGAATGAATAATTATTCACCTTGACAGGAGAGTTGGACCATTTGCGGGAGAAATTCAGTATCGATAAGCAGCATAGATTATCAGTTAGGAATAGCTGGTGTTGGGTTTTATTCCTATAGGGTCAATTCTTCCTTTTTGCGAGGCCGGTAAGGCCGACATTGTGACTCGAGAGCACAAGAACAGGCCTCTCGCTGAAGATATACTTGCTTCGAATCAAACAGACGAGCTCTTCAGCTCCACTTCCGTCTTCGACGTCGCTGGCATCTTCAGCATCCAAGCGGGCTCGCTTCAGATCGCGACTTTGTTTTGGCCGGCGCAAGACAGCGTAAGGCTTCTCGAGCGCTACGCGCTTGCCACGAAGCTTGTGTCTGCCGATAATTAGCCATGGCGTGTTCTATCGGTGCGAAACAGAGAAGGAAATTCGGACACGGAAATAATCAACACACAATCGTCGCCCACCTGTGCATCGAAAGTCAATGAGCCAATGTCGATGAAGGTATCTGCGCTGGTCAGGTCGGCGCCAGCGGCATCTAACTCGCCCTGAACCTCTATCAGACACCACTCGGGCGAGGCGGTGTCTGAGGCGGGCGGGCAGTCGCGGTCGCCCGGGCACATGCCCGTGTTGCGCGGGAAAGTGGGCTCCGACGGAAGTGCAATCTGCGGCATCGGCCGGTTTTGTCCAGAAAGAGGTGCTGGAACCAAAATTAAAGAAAAAGAACGGGAAAAATTTGAAAAATTCGAAGAATTAAAAAAAAAAAAAAAAAAAAGAAAAGGCAAATCAAAATGGTCGACCCAAACGACATCAAGAACAAGATGAAGCGGAGCGAAGTCGTCAACAACCTCCGCATCGAGAAGAACCGGCTGAAGTTGAAGCGAAGGATGCGTACCCGAAAGGCCGAGGCCGAGAATCCGGAGCTGAAAGAAGAGCGTCTGCGTGCCAATGTGCCTCGCACCCTCGAGAGCACCCGTGAAGCCGACGACACCATCGTCGAACCCGACGACGAGGAGGTGTGAACGCTTTCTGGTTTCCGAAAAAGAACCCTGCAGCTGCTGATCGTCCTGCTCAGGTGTTTGCCAGCGAGGACACTGACGAGTTTGCCTCGTACTTCAACGGAACTCCGCCAAAGATACTCGTAACTACAAGCAAACGCGCGACTGGGGTAGGCTTCGAGGTCGATTCAGCGCCTTTGATGCTGATTTGCGAATACCGCAGGACACTTACGATTTCGCGAAGGAGTTCTGTTCCATTTTTCCCGACGCCCAATTCGTCAAACGCGGCCCGCAGTTCCAGGTCAAACGAATTGTCGAACTCGCGATTGGTCGAGAGTTCACTGACGTAGTCATTATCAATGAAAACAAAAAGACTCCAGGTTTGGAAAAGCTGCATCAGAACCTCCTACCAATGCCACAGGGCTGAAATTGGTCCTTAACAAACAGACGCGGTAACGGTGATCCACCTTCCCAATGGTCCAACTGCTCATTTCAAGCTGTCCAGCGTCAAACTGAACAAGGAAATTCGGGTTAGTTAGGATCCCGCGGTGTTTGCACGTTTAATTAACCACAACATCCTCCCTTGATGCAACAGGGTCACGGAAAAGTCGGCCCCCATAAACCTGAGTTGATTTTGAACAACTTCAATACTCGCCTTGGGCACACAATCGGTAGAATGTTTGCGTCTTTGTTTCCGCATGTTCCAGAGTTCCAAGGAAGACAAGTTGCGACTTTTCACAATCAGCGCGACTTCATATTTTTTCGACGTCATAGGTGAGGTATTTTTTAGAAGTCTGTTTCTAATTGAAGCAACTTCAAGGTATATTTTCAAGGACGGGAAAAAAGTGGATCTGCAGGAGTTGGGACCAAGATTCACTCTTAAACTGAAATGGCTTCAAAAAGGAACTTTTGACACAAAGTACGGTGATTATGAATGGATATATAAGGTTGGTTCCTCTGCTATCCCAATTAGAGCATTGTAGACCCAGTTAAATTTTTTTCTTTTTACAGCCGGAAATGGCGACTTCTCGCAGGCGCTTCTTCTTGTGATGGAAGTTCCTTGGTTTTCCTTGCATACTTTTCTCATCACTTGTTGATGAATAAATTGAATAAAGTTTGTCTTGATCATGAATTAAACAGCCTGAAAGGATTTTTATTTTGGTTCAAACATTTGCTTTTGCCAAAGCAGCTTCCGCAACATGACGCATTTTTTCAGCAAAATCCAACGCCTCATCGCGTTCCTTGACAATGGCTTCTAAGAGCGCCATTTCAGACACTTCAGTGACTTTCCAACCTGCATCGACAAGTAATGAGAAAACAAACTCAAATTCTGAAGCAAGATACCTTCAGTTTCCTCAACTTTACGCACATGGCCGTCGCCATCACCATTGACTCCATCTGGCGCAGCATTAATTTGCTGTGCGTAATACGAGTGCAGCATTTCAATGTGCGCCATAAAGTCTGCTGGAGACGGCTTCGGTGGGAGGGCCGGGATTCCAGCGACAGAAAACTGGCTGTGCATTATCACGGACTTTTGTGACGGAGTCGCATGTTTCGGCGTTTTAATTTTTGGTTGTTTCTGAAAATCATTGAATTAAACACAAAACAAAACAAAGAAACCGCTAACCATTTTCGCAACAATATCTGCACCGGCAACGCCGCCATCGCTTGTCTTCCTCTTTTTCGAAGCGCCGTCGAGTGTATCTGCGCCAAATCCAACCGCACCATCGATCGCGGTGGAATTCGCAGGAAGGATCGTCCCATCTTCGCCAATATCGTAAATTACTACGCGAGTGACATTGCCCTTTTTCGTACTTCCATCAAAAGTGCACATTGGTAGTGGGTGGTCCGGTAGTGACATGAGCCCTTCAACTGTAAGAAGGAAAAAGTCAGTAAAAAAAAAATCGGAATTAAAAAACCTCGTTTTGTCAGCTGCTGGCTCAGCGTTGTCATGACTGATCCTCTCTCGGCACCGATTGCCTGATTCCCCGTCAGATAGAACCAATTTTTTTCGAGTCCCTCAGACAATATGGTTTGCTTCTGAAACACCATCGACCCGTCCGTTAATCTGTGACCAACATTGTGGTGGATAAGATTATAAATGACTAGTTGCAGTCTTTCGCGGCTGTTCAGTAGAAAAAAAAAAGCAAAAGAAATCAATGAATGAACCAAACAAAAAAAATGAGATATCTGATTACATCGTCGATGACACTTTCTGAACCAGAAATCGCTTGCCCTCGTTGCAGGCGTTGCATTCTACATGGAAAAAGGGGTCTCCGACGAGAAGTAGGCTGAAGTTGCGCAGGTTGGGGATGCACTCTGTAGGGGGAAAATTGAAAATCAAAATGAGGACAAAAACACAATCAAAAGGAGGCGCCTCGCACTCTGGTGGAACTTGTGGCCGCACTTGTGGCACGTCATCAGCGGGGCGTCTAATCTGGGGTTGTGGGCGAAGTAAGGGCATCGCCGGGACCAGCGACGGGACGAGACTGGATGTGCAACGAACTTACATCTCCTCGGTGCAACAATGTGGCATCTTCGTTGGCGACAACTTTACAAGAACATTTCGACAAAAACACGCGCAGATGCAAGCGAAAGAAGAGGCTTCCTGACAAAGACAAACGCGCGCAGCCGCGGTTGTCGCTCGCACTGACACTCGCAGCGGCGCTCACCCCGGACTCTCCGCCCTTGCAATCTCTCGGCAGCTCCGACGATCTCATTGAGAGTAGCGGTATGGAGCTACTATTCTGGCTGGATTCCCCGACCAAGCGAGATGTCTTTCTCCTGCCCCCCTGGGAAGGGACATTATGGGGGAGTCTGCGTTACCAAGCTCATCTGGTATTCCAAATGGTAGCGTAATTCGGTCAACGAACTGTCTGATCTTCAATCAAGCCCGCCTATTGCTTGCGGGATGGCGTAAAGTGATGTTGAAAATGCAGCACGAAACTTGAGCATTGAATAATGATATCAATAAACTTATTCGTTTCTGCCTGCTTGTTCGCAAATTATATCGATCCCGCCTCCGCCTCCAAACCTGCAATCATTTCCTTTGTAATACCCCAACCAGCTTCTGCGCATCCTTTTTCTTTGAAAAACTGCAGCACATTCTTGAGGAGCCACAGGTCCGAGTCCGCTTTTGCCATATCAACAAAATAATTCATGTAAAGTGCCGGTTTCTTCACTCCACTAAGAGACGAAATTGCTGCATAATTGCCGCAAAAAACCTCCCAGTAAGTGAGCGGAAAGCCCCTAATACGAAACTCCTTGGAACCAAACTCTTTCAATGCAGTAACCAATTTTGCAGCAACAGGAACAATGCTGTTAAGGGGCGCTCTTGCGGTTTGAAGCCTTGCCAACTCTTCTCTTGCCGCACGGATTTCTTCAAAGAATTGCTTCTCCTCTTTTGCGTTGGACTCTCGCATCCCTTTCAACGCAAGAGTAACTGACGCGTTGGGCTGTGATGATTCGATGAGCGCAATTGTCTTGTAGTTTTGAAGAATCTGTATACACCAATTTTATTTTGAGGAATAAACAGAAAAGCTAACCATTTTTGCAGAATCTCTCACGCCAGCGGAAACCTGTAGAGACGGAAACGCATCGGCGGTTAACAAATAGCAACGTCCGCTAAAAGAAATGAACAGAGTGGAGGAAAAAAACCCCCCACAACAAACCCACGAACCTTCACGACCGTATGTTTCAAGCAGTACAAATCAGCCTTGCTTTTCGACTTCCTCGCGTCTTCTCTGGCTTCATCCGTCTGTCGGGTTAAAAACCGAGTGTGCGCTTCGAGGGCGTCTATGACTTCTTCGAGCTCTTGCACCTCGCTGCGAGTTTCGTGCAGAGAGTCACCGTCCGCGTCATCAAAATGTGGATACGGTTCATCGACGGCATCGCCGTCATCAGGAAATTTGATGTCATCCGCGAGAGGAGCGACACCGTGTGGCCCCTGCCATCATTCTCAGCAAATGGAAACGAAACAAAAAAAAATAAAAAAAAAAAAAACAAAAAAAAAAAAAACAACAAGGAAACCCAAAAACATAAAGGATCAACCTGAGCGTATTGGGCAGCATACTGTCGGTGCAGCTGCTCGAGCCATTGATTAACCTCGTGAACCTGTGGACAAAGCGCGTCAGAAACAGGCACCAAAAGGCACCGAGGGCAGACGCACGGCCAGTTGCCACTCCCTCAAGAACGTCGCGTAGGGCGGGAACCAAGCCGCCAGGATCTGCGACATAGCTCGCCGATAGCTGCGAATGCCCGCCTGTCAAACTGATTTATGCCTGGAAAATGTGAGTGCCCAGCACACAAAATGAGGCGGCCAAATATTTTCATTCGCGATCAACACAAGCGTTGCACGCCAGTCTCCACTTGCAACATATCACCCGATTGTCACCGTTTCAACAGTCCACTCCCGCCTTATCCAGATCTTGATCAAATGTCCCCGCACTGCGCCGTCTTTGCGGAGATATTCTACTTTTCCATCGTCCGTCACTTGCAGCTGGGCGGGTTTCCACCAAGCCCTTCTCAATGGCAGTCCCATTCGAATCTGCTGTACGGCACCATCCACAGTCAGCAGTGTCGGAATAACTCCTTGCTGGTGAGATCCAGTTACTTGTGTCATTAAATTTGCTTCGTTGGCGTCTGAATTTGAAGTTGAGTTTTGATCCATCGCGTCGTGTTCACCACTAAAATCGTCTATTCCATCAAGTTCGTCACTTATCAAATCGGTTGCTTTCACCAAGGCGCAACTGTCGATTCGTGCTCCATCGGCAATGCGGAATCCCCAAACATCATCATCACGAAGTTCAGCAACCCGGCGCAAGGTGCACACGAATTCGTCGTGCTTGAAAGTTGACGCGTGTCTTTCCGCAACAGATGCAACCACTGACCTCAAAGTCACGCGCGACGGACGCGTTGCAAGCATTTCGGAGTTGACTTTCGCCGCCACAGCGGCCTCATCATCCCCAACGGTTTCGAGGCTACCTTCCAAACCACCAACGTCGTAGGGCTCGATGCCGCGTACCGGTGTTGCGGGCCGACGGCCACTGCGGCGACCAAGCGTTTCAACGAGAACGCTTTTAGGTCGTATATTTTCTGTCATAGGTGCGAGTAGCGTGGATACTTGTGGTTTCGATCCAACATGACGAAGGGTTGGCGAGTTGGATTTTGTTGAGAAAGTGGTTGACGGTTGTTTTGCAAGAGCCTTTCTGGCAGCAGTTGTAACCGGTGAGGATGGAGTTGAGGGTTTGAAATCGTGGGTAATTGCAGTTTGGGCCAGAAGGAAGTTACGGCAGCGCAACCGCACCTCTTGCAACGACTTAGCATCGTTAGCTGCGTTCGTCGGTGTTTCTAGACCTGGTATTTTCTTCCCAGGAAATTGCGCTGGAGTATGCCGCGACTTGCTTCCAGTCAGCAAAGCCTTCAACGACTTTACCATCTTCAAATCCGCGCTTCGCTTCGGCGGTGTGCCTTTTGAATCACTTTCTCCACAGGCCTTCGCATTGTCGATTGTGGATGCATTTGAGTCTTGGAGGGTGGTTTGCGGTGCCGGGGCTGGCGAATTCAACTCGGGGATTACGAAAAACTCCAGACACTCTTTTACAAGAACATGACTCGACGGGCCAAACACATCGATGCTGCCGGAACCCAAGGCAGCTGAAACAGATTCGTGTTCGGAATCCGCAAGCAGCGCCAACTGCTTTTGCTGGCGGACGACTAGTGTCTTCAACGTTGCTCGCACTTCTCCCAAGATCCAGTTGAAGTAATCAGCCTCGAGATCATGGTCTTCCGGTACGCGCAATAGTCTCCAGTCATCTGCAGTGTTGATGCCGAGCAGCGGCGAGCATGGATCGAGCCAAAGCGACAGAGTGGCCGCGCTGAGGCTTCTTCGACGAGACGCGGGTAGTTCATCGAGGGCATCACGGATGCCCGGCAGTAGCATTGGAGAAGCTTGCACGGAATGGCAGATAACAGTGCCGTCCGGGAACAGGTCGTGCAGCAGTGAGTCTGGGAGGGACCCGATGACTGCGGCGGGAACGCAGAACACGCGCGCAGCCGACTCGAACAGCACAAACACGCAGTCGCAATCGAAGTTCAGGTTGTTGTCGACATCGCCGTCGGGGTCGCTCGCTCCGGTGGCGACGGCATCGGCGGTCGTGGGCATCTGCGTTAGTTTCCACTTGGAAACTTGGCTGCCGAGTCGCGATTAGACCTGAGTCGTTTCCAGCAATGCGAGGATTCACGTGCTGTAGCCTGCTGGAGCCAGGTGCGGCGGCGACTAATGACGGTGGCACAGCACTGGCAGGCAGGGCAGATGTATTCCGTAAGCTGGATTCCACCGCGCTCCGACAGTTCAACACGTCCTTGCCTCCACGCAGCCTGTTCATCGGACGACCTGGATGCTGGTAAATCTCCAATTTAAGCTGGATGATTCGGAGATGACTTTTCAAATGGAATCTTACCGTTCGCTGAGAAAAACAAGGTCGAAGATTATTCAAAGCCATAGCCGGATTACTGTTCGTGCGGAATACGTATTAAAAAACGTTTATGAACAGTCACGTTATTGGTGAACGTCGGGGCACGACCGACTAGCATTGAAGCTGGTGGTAGGCCCCAGAAAAAATTGCGCGAGATTGACGAGAGGAGGCTTGCATACTGGAGGTGTGGGAGCTATGGCAAGATGGGGTCTATGATCGTGTGAACAACTTCACGAGTTTTCTTACAAGGTGTGGCATTCATGATGACAGTAACTAAGAAGAGATAGATCGCATTCCAAGCATTCGGCAGACTTCCAATCACATTCACCAAGTTAAGTGAACGCCCAGCAAACCCATCAGACAGGGAAATCAACGGGACGGCCCCCTTTATACGATCCTGTTCACATATTCCCTCACTGGCTCAATAGAATCGAGCTTAAGATGCGGATTCTGCTTTGTAAGGTGATATTTTGGTAAATGCATTCTGGCCATTCTCCAGCTGTAGAAACAAATGCAGATGCATTCCAACAAGAGTATGCTTTCAACTATTCTTTCTGAGGGCATGCGAAGCTCCAGGATTTTTTCTTTTTCCATCCAAATTGTTTTTGGAGCAGAAAGAGTCGACAATGACTTCCTCCCAGCGTTGCGGAACATCGTGGACGGCGGCGGCGGGTGTGTGCGGCCTTGCATGCGGATTCGACTCGGACTGTCCCGCGGGTCTAAGCTGCTTTGATGCACTGCCGGTGGACGTGTGTGCGACTGGTGGGTGTCCTGTCTTGTCTTCGGGAGAACTGCACAACAACTAACTACACATGTAGGTGTCGTCTGGAACGCGCGACTAACCGTCGGGCAGACCTGGGCCATTGGCCTTGCTGTCTGCGCCGTCGTGGTCGCTGTGTTGGCATGGTGGGTGCACCGCTTGCGCAAGCGGCACCGGCAGCGTGGAAAGCCATCGCTACTTGGTAGTGGCGGCACCGGTGGTACGGGGTTCCTCTCCGCTCGGCGGTTAATGGGCGGCAGCACTGGATACATGGAACTGGCCGACCGAACTTCCAATTGAGTCCCCTCTGTTTTCATCAGCCTCTGCCCCATCGTTCATTGTAGTCCGCCTGTGTCCGGACGCGCATGCAAATAAATGCACTCCTTGTCTGTCGATCTGTGAAAAAACTTGAAGCTGAATTCAATTTCCTTGAAGCCAAGAAAAAGTCATCGATATGGCAATGAAACTGCGAGACGGCGTTTGTGATTTCTGGTCGAGTCCTGTGCTTTGTTCGAGGCTTGCATTCGCCTTTTTTCGCTGTTACGTTCGATCTTTATTCTTGCCAGTATGCTCCAAATCTGTTCAACTCTGTTCACTTCACGCTGCTATTTTCTGCCAAACGTGCTGACAACAAGGACAAGTCTGAAAGAAGATAAAGAAATAATCTACAGCTGCGTGCCCACAAAAGCCACTTACATGCATTCCATCCTGTGGCGATAGTGTTCTTCCAAAAATTCAACAAAGCTTCCATTAATTTCAAAAACTTACCACAACAAGACCGCGATAAAGAACAGGGACAAACGCAAAATTCATCATTTGCACTGCCGGCCTGTGTTTTAATGTTTGAGGTTTATTTTCAAGTAACTGGCCCTCACCAGACTTTCCAGTTATTCACTAGCGCTTCCCAGTATCCTTCTCGCAAGCGCGATTTTGCTTCAACCACGGACTTACCGCTCATAAGTGTTGTGGATGAAATGAAAACACCTGAAATCAAGCCTGTAGGACAGCTAAACATGACATCTCTCCGTCACCAACCTATAAATATCGGCGCGAAAACCATCTGCATGGATTCATATCGTTACCAGATTTCTTGCGTCTCTTTTCGAAAAAGATGGTCCGAACCTGGTCCAACGCAACCCTCGCAGTCAGCGAGCCAAATTCAGAATTCAACTTTACAGCACGCTGTAGAAACGGATACCACAGTGCGATGCTTGGACCGCTGGGTGTCAGTACCGACAGTTTGCATAAATAGGAAGCAGTGTTTACTGTAGTGATATTACATAAGAGCCCCTTACGCCACGAGACCACCATATGCAGCCATCCGTGCGGTCCTCACAGTATCGAACGGTGTGTTAGAAGTTTCGACAACCGTCTGGGCGATAACGTCTCCTATTTGTGCCTGCCTTTCACCAACAAACCGGATTAAAAAGGCGCACCTAGAATGAACAGACCCGCCGTCGTGATGACTTGCGTGAGAACCGGTCGTCTATGGAGAACCTAAATGAGAGGGTATGAGCGGATGCGTTGTGTTCACGGACGAGCGAGTTCACTTGATGATACGTGCGAAACATGTTTTTGTTGGCACTCAATTACAGAAGCGAACTCAAGTCGGTTTGCGCAAATCAGTAAGACAGACGCTTCAAGATTGTTACTGCCGCCATGCCACCGCCTCAATTTTTTTGACTTTGCCTTACCAGTTCTTGGCTGCAGGCCTTCTATAAAAGAGGGATTCTGAATGATTTAAGGTCGAAACCATCGTAAGCATACCGAAAAATCCACCCAATTTGTGCTCTTACAGGCCATCCTGCTTGTGCCAAATTCTGCCCAGTAGCGATGCGCTTGTCGTGTGCTTCACAAAACAACCAGCCGTCGGGAACGGATGTCTGATTTTGTTTCAACTTTCTCTGCTTTAATACGCCGAGTGTTGCGCTAAGAGCACGCAGCACCAACCTTAGCGCGAGCAACTTGTTTGTGCATCATTATAAATCGCGGCACTCATTGGGCTGTACAGCGCGTTTTGGAGAAGGCATTTTTTGGATGGATAGATCTCCGAGTTTCCAAGGTATTAAATCAAACAGTGCTAGAGCATGGCAAGTTGTGAGGCGACAAGAAGTTGATAAATAGATTACACAGGAATGTAAGACAATTGGTCAATTCATGCAGTTACGCCCGGTGCCAGAATCAAAGACCAGATGATCATGCCCAATCATTTTGGAAACAGTCTTTGTTCTATACGCTGCTCAAATTGAACTTGAAAAGTCAGATGCATTACACTTGCAACTAGTCGCCGTCCGCGATGTAGCTCCCGGGCTGAATGCTGGACAGAAAACGAGCCCACGATCCGCAGTGTTCCCTGAATTGAGTTTTCGATGTACTGCCCGGCCAAATATCGAGGCATTTCGAAACATGGATGGCGGCATGGCGCGTGCACCTGCAACAAAAAATAGACAATTTCAAAGATGCCAGCCCCAACTCCGACGGAGGCAATTCCACTCACCGAACGTATCCGCGAGGTCGTCATTAACTACCTTCCATTGAGCTACATTACCTTTGGTGGGCCCCAGGTGTCTGCATTACCCTTGTTAATGCCTAGATTATGATCACCGCTCAACATCTTCTCAGGCCCACATAGCCCTACTTCTCAACCTGTTTGTAATTAAACGCCGCTGGCTTTCGGAAGAGATGTTTGCGGAACTGTACGCAATCTCGAACGCTCTGCCTGGGTGCTGTAATTGAATCGGCGCAGTGTTTGTTTACGCATTATCGCAGACCAGCGTCTACCCAACTTGCATTTACCGTCGCTTTAATACGTGGCGGAGTTGTGCCCGGTATCCTTGCATTTCTCATCTGGAGGTGAGAATCTCGCTCTCGAATTTCGAACTAAGCTCCAGTCTCAAGTATTCCTGGAGGCATCGTTATGGGTGCATTAGGATATGGTGTGGGCAAACTTGGTGCTGCGAGTATCCCAGTTTGGGTGCTGTATATTGAAAGGTCATTGGCTTCAATCGGAATCGCCCTGGTTGCACTCGCTGCTAAGCAGTTATCGACGAAACTTCTCACTGACAAGACAACATCAACGCTGGCGGCGATTGCTGCAACTCTCGTTATAAACTTTTCATACGTTCAGTGGTTGATTCCAGTCATTATGGTTTGCGGTGGCGTTGTGACTTACCTTGAGACTTTCGGGCCGGAACACTACCAGCGTTTTCAGGAAGGGAAATCAAAGAAAACTGACGTAGAAAGTGGGTCGGCTCTTCCACCACCAGTGACTGCGAATGAAAATGAAGCTTTGGTTGATGGAGACAATGTCTCGGAAATCGGGACCAGAAATTCAATCCATCTTGAACAGATGCCATCCGCTGCAAGCGTTCCAAAAGTGGATGACACTGTGACAGGAAACCCTCCAGAAGAGAAACAAGACTTGAGAATATATTTCTCTTACAGCATGGCAACGGGTGCTGCCCTAATTGCGATCTTCTTCCTCTTGTTGATTACTGCTGCTATTCTGCGATCTCAAAACGTGACGCAAGCTTTGAACATTTTGAGCACGTTTTACTTCGTCGGAGCGATTATCTTTGGAGGCGGTCCGGTAGTTGTTCCGTTGTTGTACTCCTACGTTGTGTCCGGAACCGGTTGGCTCACTCCTACCGAATTTCTTATGGGGTTTGCAATTATTAATATCATGCCTGGTATTCCTTCCCTTCGTTTAGTTACAGCCTGCTTATTCATTTTTTGAAGGACCTAATTTCAATTTCGCTGCATTTTGCGGAGCCCTGGCTTATCGCACGGATGGATGGACAACCTTTGTTGGTGCGCTTTTGGCTTGGATCGGAATTTTTCTGCCTGGTCTAATAATCAAAGCGGGTATTCTACCTATTTGGCGCCATCATCGTGATCTCCCTGCATTGCGCGCAGTATTTCGAGGACTGAATAGCATTGCTGTTGGACTTTTGTTCGCTGCAGTTTATCTTTTGTGGATGAAAGCTATTGCTTTGCCTGGCGGTGGTGTAGATAATCTTGGTAGTTGGCCAGGATGGACAGCGGCGATGATTGCGGCGATTCTCGCGGTTGATGTGTGGAAAATTGAACCATATTGGGTTGTTCTGGCCGGAGTTGCGATCGGGGGCATCGTATGGGCGGCCGACGGCAGGCCTGTTGCGTGAAAAGTTTGACCCTAAGGAACATTTTTTGAAAGATCTCCCACATATGCTCAGACAAACTGACGCGCTCTCAGTGCCTGTCAAGAGTACTCGCACAAAAGAAAAAGTTCGTATCCTTTAAAAGAATTCCCCTCACGCGTGATTCTCGCAAGGTCAACGATTCGCTGGACGGGCGGAAGGATGATGGAGGGGTCATCTTTCCTCAAAGACATCAATTCATCGCCACAAAAAACACAGTAATCGAAGACGATATACCAGCTCCTGACAGAAACGACAGAAAAATCTACTTTGGTATCGACTGTGCCGAACTCGTTCACTTTACTCATTGGTTCGATGGTTTTTGCTCTGAAGCATTACTTATCTTGTCGTTAGGGAACCCGGAGGAGAACATGTCAAACATCTTATCGTCAAAAACGTTGTGATGAAAACTCAGAAGATCAAATATAAATTACCTAAAACACGATTCTTCAGCATGGAGTTTCCCGAAACGGTGACGCTCAGTGCGGGAATGAGCTGGACGATTCCGATCACGTTCCGTCCTGTGGCAAAAGTAAAGCGCAACTCTTATTTGACACCATGTTTGAGTACGTGGAAACAGGAAGCATACAACGATGTAATAGAGTTCACAACCTCGTTCGGAAAATTTTACCTACCGATAAAAGCTACACTTCCCGAGCACGACCTTGCATTTGCACCGTCCGTCGATTTCATGCTTTGTCCAGTGAAAGAAGTGGCTCGAAAGACTTTTCAACTCTCAAATATTGGCGAACTCGACAGTCACTTCGAATGGGAGGTTTCAAAACCATTTTCAATCACACCACACTCAGGAACGCTTGCATCTGGTGCAGGAATCAGTGTCAATATTGAATTTTGTCCAGAGGTTGTCAATTTCGTCCGAAGTTTCATGTTTGTTGATTTCAACCATCAGGATGCATCCGTCTTCACAGAACAAGCTCTTTGTATTTTTGGAGACCTCAATAACTGGGAGATGACGAAAGTGTCCAAACCACTGATGGTTTACGGCATTGGAAAGTATTGCCATTTGGTCGTCAACGGAGGAATGAACGACTTCGACTTCGGCCAGGTTTACGTTGGAAAATCTGCCGAGAGAATATTTTCTCTCGTAAACCTGTCACCGGTTGGTGCTTGCATGACTCGATGAAAAAAGTTCCCTGAATTCCAAAAGGTTGTCGCCAACTTCAAAGTGAGACCTACAGAGAAGAATCCCGACCCTTATTTTGAATTCTCCCATCACTTTGGCTCCATCGGACCTCAGAAGTCCATGGATCTGACTGTAAGTTACCCGATAAAAATGTGACTATGCCTTATGTGCAATCCTTAGGTCAAATACACTCCAGTTGCGGCTGAAATTTTGTCAACGGAGTATTTTGACATAACTACTGTTTCTGGAAACTCGGTGAAGCTAAAATGCTCTGGTTCAGGCACTGGTCCAAAGGTCTCCTTGAACACAAGCCTCGTGAATTTTAATGACGTCGTCGCTGGATCTTCATGCACTAGACCCATTTACTTGCAAAATGACTCGCAAATTGCAGCTTACTATCAAGTACCTTTTTCTTCGGTGTGTCCATGACGTCTCACCCGAAACAGTTTCTTGCAGAGCATCATAGCACGTTCTTTATAGACAAGCCGTCAGGAACAATCAACGCTAATTCGTCAATCGCACTCACAGTGAAGTTTTCTCCCACTGAGCCAATCAACTACTACCGTAGAGTTTATTGTTTAGTTGAGAACCAAGATGGAATTGTAATATCAGCTTTCAAAATTTAGAATTCCATTTGACATTTTTTATAGTATATCGATTTCATTGGAACGTGCTATAATGACAAAAGAAGACCGGCAACTTTTTTCCCTAAAATGCTTGAAAATTACGAACAACGCGTCAAAGCTGGGTTATGGAATTATGGCCCCGAGCATTTGGAAGAGGTACATGACATAAAATATTTTCTCAAGTATGACGACTCACGAATATGAAGATGTTGAAAAACAACGTTATCGAAAGCAAGAACGGCGTTTTGCGCTTCGTTCATCCTGAAAAGCATACCGGTCCAGGTAAAACTTAAACGTCCTTCTTAAATTGAAAAATTGTCCAGAACAAGCAGTTGATCGTCCGTACAAACATAGCAAAGTTTCCAGTCAATACTTTCACGAGAATACTTTCAATGACCGCCAGCCTGTTATTTTACGCGACTGCATTGTGGATTTCGGATCATGCTCAATATATCGACCGATCGACCATCGGATAATCAGAATCACGAACAGCTCCGTCAGCAAGATGTCTTGTGTGTGGTGCTTACCGGACGATGACACTAGGTTCGGAATTTTTTGTTTCCAGACTTGCTCAAAGCTGGAACAGCGGAGAACCAGTATTTTCAGTTTCTCCTCGAGTATGTGATATCAACCCAAAGGCTACGGTCGAATTCAGAATCATATTTCGCCCCACTGCCGAGAATGCATTTTATGGGCAACAGTTGGAATGCTTCGTGTACTTCAAAAGCATGCGAAACTTCCGGCTGGTTAACCCAGACACCTTTACACCGCCATTTTGTTTGACTCCAACTGTGGCTGGGTATTTTCTTTGGACTTGCTGCTTTGTTTGTAACTATTTTCAGAAACACGTTTCCGCCAGGACAAGAAACTTTCGTTCCGAAAGTTGAATTGAGCGCAACCCGCATTGACTTTCCTGCATGCAATATCGACAACTCGTCATACAGAACAGTGCGAATAAGCAATACTGGCGATACACCTGTCAAATTTGAGTTCGAGGATTTGCAAGTTCTGGAAATGAAAGGATTACAACAATCGCAGTTTGGCGGATCGATTGTGACACAGCCATTTCATGCTATTTCTGTGAAGCCCCGCGTGGGATTACTTCGCAAAAACGATAGTCAGCTTGTGGTTTTTCGATTCAATCCATCCGAGCAAAAATTGTACAATCAATCTTTAAAATGTTATTTTAATGGATCGCCCTCAAACACATACGTAGAGCAAACATGTTAGAACGGGAATTTCCACTCATAATTTTTCCAGGATTTTAATATTCGCGGAGTTGGATTTTTGCCCCACTTGACGTTCGAAAACGAAAATTTGCTCCTTTTCAAACCCACTTGCTTGAATACATTTGCTGAAAGACTTTTTTCTGTACGAAACAATTCCAAAATTTCTGTCAACTTTGAGGTTGCACCTTCTCTCTTCCACTCTATCTCATATAACATTTACAGTGGAGAATTCCTAAACAATATGCAAATCTTGTGTCGATAGAGCCGCGAAACGGAAATCTTTCTCCAAACGGCACAATGACTCTGAGTTGTGTATTTTTTTCAAATTCAGAAAAGCAGTGGATTTTCCGACTGCCTTGTTACTATTTACACACTGGTTTGGGTGAGATGTATTGCAAGTTTTGTGCTGAGCATCATCATTGTGTCTAGAATTCGAAAGTGAAGGCGATATCCAATATCAAACAAAACGCAGTTCTCTTACTGTAATGGCTTCTGGAATCAAAGCAGAAATAACTCCAAACGCAAAATCGTTGCCATTTGGCGCAATCTTAGTTAATACGATCGTTGAACAAGAAATGACGATATTTAATCACGGGGAATGTGATATATTTTATGACCTTGAAATTCACGGCGTAGATGACTCGGAAAATTCAGCAAGCGACATTGAGAATATTCTTCCTAACAACATCCGCGAGTCAGAAATTGAAATCACGAATGCAGCAGACTCGTTTCCCTCGAGATCAAAGCAAGTATTAAGAGTTCGCGCATGCTTGAGGGAGCAGATTCAGAGACTATTTCGTGTCTATTACCGCATGAAACCCCAAAGTGCTACAGCAAACAGCTCGCTGGCAGGAATCAGACTCTTGCAATATCCTTTGGTCCACTTGTTTGATGTAACTGTTCTTGGAGTTCATCCGGTCGTGATGATTGTTGATGCACGATCACATAATATTGGAAAGGCTTTGCTTTGGGAATACTTTTCTCTAAACCAATTCAATCACTTACTTTCAGCAATAAGCAAACTATCTCCATCAATAAACAGCAGTGGGGCTTATGAACTTGAGGACGAGTTTGATTTTCCAACCGAACGCGTCACCGGAGGAGAATTCAAAGAGGAACCGTCCACAGACTTCAATTTTGGAGCAGCACCACTGGGATCAAATGCTACAGAAGTTTATTTTCGCCTCTTCAATCCAGGGGTTGTGCCTGTTGAATGGATTTTCTTTTTTCCAAATGACTTGGAAGTTGAAATCGAAAACTGGGCAGATCCTGGAGACTACTCCGAAGATCAATTGCACACAAATCTGATATTGGATAATCGCCTCTTCACAATTGTTCCTAAAGTGAGAAATGATTGCGTGCGAGATTTATCTGATTAGTTTCCAGAATGGCGTACTACACCCAGGAGAATTTGCAGATATTGCCATGTCATATTCCCACCGGATTCAAGGATTTCACAAGTTGCCAGTTATATTCAAACTGAAAAACGGAACGATTCGGGGGGGTACTGTTTTACAACAGAGCGATACGAAAATTATTGAAACAAAACATAGGAAAAGACACGACTCTCTATTTTGTTGGCCATACTCTGCCGGTCGAGCAAAAGTGCTTGTTTTTTCCATCCAATCGACACGTCTTTGAACCAGTTTGTATAAGCACTCAACATCCGCCTATTCAAAAGTTTAGACTGTGGAATCCCGGCCTTCTCAGTGTCTCATATACTATCGATATTGGGTCATTGGAAAGTATGAGAACAAACGAACGCGGATTTCCCATTTTTTCTTGCGGAAAGAAAACCGGCACAGTCGCTCCCGGCGGAGTCGAATATTTAGAGTGGGTATTCCGACCTCTCGAAGAAAAAGAATACTCGGTAAGTCTGCTGATTGCAACTATTGCCTTAACGCGTGAAGATCGATGTGCCCATTTCAACTGATGACGGTCAAACTACGATCATAACATTTTTTGGAACCGGCATTGAAAGTGTGAGTTGTCGAATTGATTTTGGAAGCTTTCGTAATGCATTCAGCAAGGTGACAACGAAGCTGGATGCAAGGATTGATGATCATATACCAACCGTTCAAGTCTTACCAATGTCAACTCAAATCGCCCAACTGTCAAAAGAGCACATAAACTTTGGGAACGTTCCCATTGGATCAGAGCTACGCGAGCTAATAGTGGTGCGAAACGTGTCGACAACCGAAGATTTATCGTTTCGGTGGACTTTTCCTGCCGCGGTTTGGAGCAAGAACGCAAGATCAAATATTAAGATAACTCCGGAATATGGGATGCTGGCGAGTGGGGAATGTCGTGTATGCAAACTCGTATTCACTCCGTCGAATGAAATTTCCGTCTTCGACGCGACTGTTGAGTGCGAGATTTTGAACGAATCAGAGAAGGTAGCAATTTTTTGTAGCCAGATTTGAGTGATCTTTTTCGGAAATTCAGCGAAAATTCGACGAATTTCAGCTGCAAGTCATGACAGCACAGCAAGAAGGACGGCTGCCTTCTGAATTCTCTCGCGTGACAACAGCTAATTCTAAAGCATTGCTGGGTAGCGCAGGGAAATCGCGGCACACTTTGCGCGGGAGTAAGTACAGCCTACTCCCGGGGATAAATGAGAAAACTCCAAGCGAGAAACCAACCAATTCCGTTCCTGATTTATCTGCTCCTGAAACAGGAGCCGTATCGCACAAACCGCTCATTTCTGGTTATTAATTGGATCTTCCGCTTCTGAACTGAATTATTTTCAAGGCATAGATTTTTCGAAGATGCCAAAGGAACCCTCAAAGTTCACCCTTTTCATGTCGCTTCGCTTGCGTACACATTTACACGATGAATTCAGAATTAATTTTAATGACTACGACAAGTTTTTCCTGCATTCTCCGTGCAACTACGACCAAATAAAGAAGGAAGATAAGGTATCAATTTGAATTAATGAGAACAATCCAACTTCCAACATTTTTCGCAGGTATTCTCCGATGCAAAAGCCCAAGACCTCCATAAAAGTGTCGTTGCTGGAATGTTGGACATCATAATGGAAGATCCCGAAGTCCAGAACCTTTCATCGCCGTTTATATCGGAACCATTGCCATATTTCGCCCAAATTACTTTGCGACAGAGAAATGGAATATTTTTGGAAGCTGAAAGGGAAAATGATGATTGCGACGAAGAATTACAAAGACGGATACTCTGGTATTAGAACTTTTTATTTGTGGCATTTGTGAATGACCTTCGTGGTTGAGCAGCTCGGCAAAATTTCAAAGCTGGGTCGAGTGTGTGTTAGAAGGAACACTGTTCAATTTAGTACAGGAGGCAAATGCCGGGGAGTTCGATGTTACGAAGGATTGCCTGCTGGTGTCTTCCGTCTGAAGTTCCCACAAGATTCAGAATATAATATTTTATCCTTTTGCTGCCCATGAGTTCCACTTATCTCGTTGCGTGCGCCATTGCGTCAGAATCCAGTTTCTTGCAACCCACAGTTTTTCTTCCCACACAAAACATGCCAGCTCAGGTGAATGACTTATATAGGAAATGAAATGAATTGGAAAATTATGAAATATAGTGACAGTGCTGTTTTTCCAAATAAGCAGTCAATGTGAAATGTTGCAAGTGAATTACAAATGAGTTGAAGTAATGAGTTTGGAGGCACAATGCCAATGGAAAAAAGTTGTGGATATTGCATCAGATCTATACTAGGCAAGCTCCCGATGCAATCGACGTGCAAGACATGCGCAAACAGAAATGAACAAACTCTTTATATTGTCCAAACAGTAAAAAAACACATCAATCATATTTGTTTAATGGTGCCAGACTTACCGCGTACTCCGTCCAGTCAAGCTCAAGCGTTCGAATTCGATCAAACAAATCCGCTGATCCAAGGGTCGCGGGTAGAATTTTTCGATTAAAAACTGGCAGTGTCGCCGTCAGTGACAACTCCGGTACCAATGAATGCTTGAACAATGGCAGGAACTCTTGCTCAGATGCCCCAGGCTTCTGAAGTCAAACTTGCCACCCCGGTTCTTGAAAAGCCGAACATATTTTTCCAGTATATGCTTGAATTCTGGAAGGTGACTGGGGGTTTGAAGCTGTCCTTCACATTTATGATAAAGCTCAACTACATGCCGTGTTGCCAAAGGTTTGCCGTCTTCACAGGAAGTGCTCCACTTCCTGTGAAGAATGTTGGATTCAGTCCATTAAGACGCCTTAGTTCTTCTACCTTTCTGTGAAGGTAGCTTATAACTTTTTTTTTTAAATTAGTAATTGATATCACGCACAAAGGCACACCTCGATATCGCTTTCCATCCGATCTAGTAGCTGATATTATCCGTTTAGCCATTCCTGAATTTAATCAAAGAGTTACGATCATCATGCTGAGCAACGACCATTTTCTACTAGTCTAGTATCTTTGCGCAAGCTGGTGGCCTCAAACATTTTGCTGTCATCCTTATACCTCGGCGCATGAAGCGAAAGTCTATTTGGGCAAGTGCTGTTTGGACAAAACTTCGGTCCATCAACTTCCGATTTCAGACTTTCCTGTGGACGTCTTGGAAGAGGATTGATTTCTGCCAACAAGCCTTCCGTAATTAGGTAAAGAACGCGAACGCACACAGTCACCTCTGTACAGCAAAAATGCGCCGCTGATTCTGCTTGCGCTCCAACTTCCACCGTCCTACAATCCGAAAAAACGAGTAATTCGCCCAAGAAAAACAACTTGTATATCAACCAAAATTGACAGGACTTACTCGCCAGCGGAATATCTGCACTTGATCCCTCTGCTCTGGAAATACAATGATAGTCCCAGACCGAATGCATAACCCGCTGTTTCGCGAAAATCATTAAAATAAGGAATAACCAACGTGTTAGATATTACGGCAGATCCAAACACCCATACCTTATTACAAATGGTATGCTCATGATGGGTTAGGAGAAAGTTAGAAGAAATCTGTTTAGGGAGGCAAAGAATTGGTCTCTCAAATGACAAGTCTAGGAATGAAAGAATGGTGTTTAAGAGTCCAACAATGCAAGCTTCTACCTGTTTTTAATTGGAGATTTTTAAGTCGAAGGCTCCGTCCGGCGCAAGTGACGTCAAAAAGACGATGGTTCGAAGCTTTGAATCGCAGAATCAAGCAATTACAGTGAGCACTCACCAGAATATAAGCATCTGCTTTATCTTGAACGAAACCGTACCAAGTCTCAATCAGTTTCTCCTTTCCCTGGACCTCCACAGAACCGTCCATGGAAACTCCAGGAATTGTGTGCAACCTCCGCGGCATACTGGCGCCAGTGTTGCAAGTAAGTGCACTCTTTGTGTCTTTATATCAGCTAATTTATGGGTTTCTTGGCTATTGATTTTTTTGAGGAAGAATTCCAAAATTTTACACACTGAGTGCTGCCACTGCATATCACTGACAACTGTTGGTGGATGGCTTGTTTGAATCATTGGCCTCAGCATTTATTGGTATGATTTCGAAGCCAATGGTGCCAGTCGCACTGGCCTCTCTGGCCAGAACGGATCGTGAAAAAATAGATCCAATTTTCCACAGCCCCCGCAAGTGCACTGACGTTTTCCATGAAGAATTACAGAAGAATCTAATGCAAACGCGAAGTTCGACTTCCTGAAGCCCCTTACACTGACTTCAACATTTCCGCGACCGATTGCCGATGGCCATTGAGTTTTGATGCGCTTTGTATCCATGAATTCACTGAGATTTTGGGTTTGGGGTCTTTTTGTTCCCGCCGGGCCGTATTTGCGTTTAGGTGGGCCACCCTGGGTGCACGGAATTGTTGAAAAAAATAAAGCAGTAGTTCTTCGTTTACCTGCTGTGCAAAAAGTTGTTGAACTATGGGAAGGAGATGTGAAAACTGCGGAACTTCAGAAGGGCATATCAAGTTTGATTGGTTACTGTGAGAAGGAGTATACAAGCACTCTACAGCATCCGGGTAAAAATAATGGATCACTCGATATTTTAGATTGTTCGACCCTGATGAATATATTAAAATATATGCTGACAAAGCATCTGTTACCAATAATAGTAATGGACCTCTTTGCTAGCCCGTTCGAAACGAACCGTCGTTTGCCTCTGAGTGAGATATTGATAAAACGAGTGCTGGTTTCGCTCGATTCCACTTTGGTTGGACTATCCAAGGGCTCGACTTCGCTGAGTAAGACAGTTTCAGAAAATTTGCAAATAATTCAATGCACCATCACAAACCGGTAGAGCAAGAACGGGCCTTGGGGTCTCGACGGACTCCAACGTCGGTTGTCCTGTAAACAATGAACTTGTGAGAAGAGATTCCAAATATTTAAGAGGAAAAAGCCAAACGGCAAACGAGACAACAACCCGAATCAACTCAGTCCTTGCAGGACCATCAAAGGCGTCCAATGGGAAGATATTATAATATCGTACTAATTGCTTCAATAACGAAGGAAGAATTGCACTTACTCTCCAGCGAGCCATAGATTCAGCCGCATCGTCTGATTCAATGCTCTTTTCAGACTCTCTGAGCTGAAAAACCACTACGGTTCCGTTCTCGATTGCACGTCCGGCCACTGTCGAAGTGATGCCATCGGCGGTTGGCGAAACCCGATCGGAGTGAGTTTCCAACAGGTTACGAATGCACGCCTCGACAAGCACGGCTGCGTCCGTGGTGTCTCTAACGAATCCGCGCCATGTGTGCGTGTGGTTGCCGCCTAGAAGTCTGGCCATTTTAATTCGCACAATACCTGAATGAGGCTTGGTTCAACCCACAAAATTTTTTTTCCTATAAGCCTGCTTACGCTGATCGGGAGTCGCCACTGGAATCCATAGGCCGAGCAGACAACTACTAGCATGTTCTACTTGCATCCTGGTTTAGGGTTGTGTGTTTTTGCGTTGGGTCATTGAAGATAACAGT
The DNA here is from genome assembly GCA_027604725.1 of Entophlyctis luteolus. Classification (NCBI taxonomy): domain Eukaryota; kingdom Fungi; phylum Chytridiomycota; class Chytridiomycetes; order Chytridiales; family Chytriomycetaceae; genus Entophlyctis; species Entophlyctis luteolus. Next base: position 27,504 of record JADHYT010000105.1, read on the forward strand.
GACCTTTGTCAGCAGTTTCATTTGGGTTCAAACAACACAAAATCAATATTTGTCATAGCGGCATCTGTTCAGTTCAGGACGTTGCCATGTTCACTGAACATGCATTATCACCGCAAACTATACAACCAACAAATAAACACATATGCACCTGAATGTCTCTTTCATTCATTTCGTTTTCTGCATATCCATACAACGTTGTCGAAGTGGGGATGGGGAAGGTGCCATTTCCGTTTCCAATCCTGGGAAGCGATGAGACAACAAAGAACCATACTTCTTGGCCATGATGTTATTTCTTCGAAATTGGTGCTGCTCGCCTGCCTTTCCTTGTATATGTTGGTTGCTATCACTTCATGTCACTTTGAGAAGGTGGCGGCGAAGTCTCGGGGCAGCTTCTGACCGGCTAGCTATTATGTCTTGATTTGCCACGTGTACGGTGCTATTTTCTCCAACTGAAGTTGTTGTCACTCCCTTTATCGTTTAAGGTGGGCAACCGGTTGGTGTCAGAATTTGTGAGATTGCTTAAGGTTGGGTTCAGAGTCTTTCATCCACTCGCACAGACTCTTGTCACGTAGTACCCAACACTGTTTGTTGGAATTTCTCGACATAAATTAATGTACCAGGCGCTGTCAAACCAATGACTATAGTAAAGAGACCATGCGTAGTTACTGGGCTTCGAATAAGCCCCCACTGGCCATCTTTAACTTCAAGATGAACCAGGAATAATTCCAGATCTCCCGTTTCAACCGAATGTTATAAGTTCAGGAATAAGGCAGCCAAACAAGATGATGTCTGTTCCCCAGCGAAAGGGCACAACTATGCACCTCTACATAGGCCAGAATATGGCACGATGAAACAAAAGCTAAGTTGTAGCTGTGTACTCATGAAGGGTCGCTGGAAAATGTTTCTAATTTTATCGGTGGTGCATTCGGTGGGATCTCGCAGCAAATCTCTAGGGGAAACACAGAAACCAAGCAAAAAAATTTCGGAGATGTGATCACTCGAAATAGGGGACGGTGAAGCGTGACGTGCAAAAAGGATATTGTTTCCCCAGAAGGAACCAGAGAGCGAAAATTTTTTTTTGCGTTTCAGTTTGAAAATCCCTCGTCTCTGTACGCTTTGGGCGTGCATGGCTCAAATATTTTTGGAAAACAAAATAGCATCCCGATCAAAATGCCGAAAGTGAGCAAGAAGGAAGCCGAACGAAACCAGCGCAACCTCGAAGCGCTTCTTGTTGTGCCAGAAAACACAAGGTGTGCTGACTGCAATGACAAAAGTAAGAGTCTTCCCTCGCAACTCTAGTTTACAATATCCGCAGACACTTGCTGGGCCAGCCCGGCTTTGGGAGTGTTTCTCTGTATTCGCTGTGCTGGACTTCACCGCTCTTTGATGCCATCCAATCGGATCAAAAGCACAGCTGCAGACTTTTGGACAAAAGAAGAAGTTGAAGCGATGGCAACAATGGGAAATCGTAAGGCCAACGGCATATACGCCCCAAATAGCGCCGACAATTTGGCCTATCAAAACCAGAAGCGGGTCTCGTTCTTTTCCGCATCCGAGTCAGAACGTGAAATTCTGAAACACTTGAGGGACAAGTACATTGAGCAAAAATTCATGAGTGCACTTGGCCGCAAAGATTTGGAAGCGTGGAGACAGCAGAATCCCCTGAGAAGCGGTGACAGTTCCAAGTTGGTTGCATCCAAGGACAAATTAAAAATGCTCCAAGATATGGGGTTCACAGACACCGAAGCTTGTACTGTAGCTCTAGAGAAAGCGAAAGGAAACATTGACTCTGCCGTATCATACTTGGTTCACAGACAAAAAGGTTCCAAACAACCAGAAAGGATTGCCGAAACTCCAAGGACTCGAATTCCGTCGGCAGACATTCCGAAAAGCAGCAGCTCCAAAGATCCACCTGCGGGACTATCAAACTCATTATCATTTTTGGAAGGAATGGGCTTTACCGATCGAACTTTAAACCTTGCCACTCTAGCAAGAACTGGAGGCAACGTCGACGAAGCTGTCAGTATTCTCATGGAAGCTCCGGCCGCACATCAACCAGGGCGCAGCACCGCAGAAACTAAAGTCGTCAGGCCTGATATAAAATCCGAGGGCCTGTTTGATACATTTTTCGAAACGCCTCAGCAACAACCATCTGGGATGAATCATGGAAATATTGCACAGCTTCAGTATCAGCAACAAAATTTGGCCTATTTTCAGACACCGCAAGTGAATTCCCCACAGCAATTCATCCACGGAAACTATCAGCAAGCCGTGCAACCCATGCCGCAGCAAGCGGAGTCACTCCAGCAACATCAAAACTATTTTGTGCAACAGTCGCAACAACCAAATGCACAAATGCAAGTGGCCCCCATTTCACTGCATCAACAAACACCACAACAGCAATTCGCTCAACCGATGGTTCCGTTCCAAAACCCGTTCAACACACAGCAATTGCTGCCTCCGCAAAACTTGCAAACAGTGCAAACTGCACCGTCCTTTCCGTACACCGAATCGAATCAATTGTACAGCGGGAATGCCCAAGTCTCGCCTCCGGACTTCAAACCGAACTACAATGTCACACCAAATTATACGTTAACCGCATTTCCGAATTCTTCTTCGATGCATGGACGCTTTCAGCAGCAGCAACAACAGCAGCAAAGGACACAGCAGAACGATCCGTTTGCTGGTCTTGTAACTCTGGGGACCTTGGGACAAGGCAGCAGTAACAATCAAGGCCAATTTGGAAGGCAATCAGGGCAGTCTGCCCAATATTCTTTAACAGTAAGACATAACTTCTTTTGCATCCAGTTGCCTCATATTTGTTTTTTCAACAGACCTCAGTGGGACAGCAGAATGGTTGGCAAGCGTTGCAGAATCCCAATCCTGAAGTTCCACGTGCAGCGTGGGGTCAGTCTCAAATGATGAATGCTCAAGCTCCAAGTACAATGCAATCGGAGTCGCAGAAGGCATACACTAATATTTAATCTTGGCGGTAATAAGGCAGAACAAGTGTGCAGTTTATTATTAGCGCAAATAATTTTGAAAAAATATTTTAAATTACCGCGCCTATGCAGGCGCTTCGGTGCATCTAACGTCATGACTAGCGACAACGCATTCAGACGGCCATGATCACCACTTACCAACCTCCGATCAGGTAGGTGACAGCTTTGCATTCTTGCCGAGAACTAATACAGCAAGAATGGCGATGGAGGGGCAATTCTTCGGATTTATCTGGTCAGATATGCGATGCCACATCTGCCTTCACTGTGAAAACCCGAATGGTGGGTTTCATGAGCAGATCAAAGCTGTGCGCACCTACCTTCGCCCGACATCTCTTTCAGTATCAGCCTGGCGCGCTCGTGGCAACGGGGACTCGCTGAAAACAGGGGTGACAAGGTTCGGCTTCAAGCCACAAGCTGAACACGCCAGTGGTCGCCAGCACGCAAATACGGAGCAAGGCCGCGTACCGTCACCGCGACGGCGTCCGCGCCAATATCGTGCACATCCATGGTTACCCCGTCGCGCTGCCTGCCGTCAACAATCACCGCACGCGGCGACCCCAAAACACCCACGAACGTGATGCCCTCCACAGGCACCGCTCCGAAATCTTGCTTTGCACTCGCGTGCCCCTGGTGCTCAGCCGGGTTGCGGTGAGTGCGCCTCGAAGAACTGGATTCAAGTGTTCCCGACGCGAATGAGTAATCCAGAATCAGATATTTTCCGTCTGTTTGATGCTGGAAGCTATGCCCATCATCGGAGTACAGTGTTCCGGTCGCGCTGCCCTTTTTTCCTTCTTCAAGACAGAAATTACTATTATCATACTAACCATCTCATCCAAAGCCACGATGAGTGAATACGGCATTCCATCACACAACGCAAGTGACGAGCAGTTCGTTTCTCTTTGAACCAGTATGGATCCACCTTTGATAAAAACTGGAATTTTGTCGAATGGAGTGGGCACAGAAAACTTTCCTTGTCCAGAACTTTGTGCCATCACGTCGAATGTTGCATAATCATACCAAATCTGATTTAGAGTTCGTCAGTCAACAGATTGAGGTGGTTTACTTCGCGGTTACATGAGACGGCGGCAAGTAAACTTCAACTGCTTGTGCTCCTGCGTGAACAACAGGATGCACCAGTAGAGCACTCCCGAGCATGGCAGCATTATCGATATCAAACGTCCGTACGTCGTTTGGGAATTCCCACATCATAGGTCTGCGAGTGAAGAGAGGTTCTTTCCTTACGTATGAGCGAAATCACCCTTTACCTCAAAATTGGCGCCCCGGTCATATGACTTTCCCAAAACAGAGTGTACAAATATGGAGCAATGATATACCGTTCACGTATTGCTGCACGGTTCAGCGTGGTGTACGGTTCACCGAACCGCCAGGGCTCTCGCATTTTCGATCCCGACACCGCGTGGCCACGATAGAACGGCTGAAAAGCCGCCGCCTGCATCCATCTTGTGAATAGCTCGGGCTCAGTATCGCCAATAAATCCACCAACATCCGCTAATTTTGACTTTGCATCAGCGAGTACGGGGTGGAAAACAGATGCCGACCTCCAACAAATGTGATTCCAGATATTCCAACACTCAAAATCATTGCAATAGAGGCTTGCAGGTGGCCCCAAGTAGCACTGTTGTCGCCCGTCCATACCGCGCCATATCTTTGAGTTCCAGTAAAAAAGGATCTTGACAATACAAATGGCCGATCCGTTCCGTTGCTTCGTAGAAGGTGTCCGGCATGAGTTGCACTCTGCTGAAGGCGTCCGTACGCATTGTGAATATCGCGGTGCTCAACAGCCGCTCCTAAGTGCCGAAAATCTTTCGGTATTGTGATTTCGGGGCCCGTGAAAAACGACGGTTCATTCATGTCGTTCCAAGTGTACAAAGTTGGCGTCGATTTCTAAAAAAAAAAAAAATTATCGTTGTATGGGTTCAAAGTGAACACCTGCTTACATTGTATTTTTCAAACGAAAATTGGTCACTCCAGAAATTGCGGGCGTCAGGATTTACGAAATCAATCCAAACGGAATCGCCCGGCCAACAATCCCCTACGCCGTCGTCCACTCCATTCGGCTTTTTGACAAACAAATCCAGTTGCTTGGCTTCGTGGTAAACTTGGTATCTGTCATCCACTTTGATATGAGGATCAATGATTGTAACCATCTATTACTTTGGTTTAAGCAACTTGAATTTCCAAGTGAAAAGACAAACCTTCCTCCCTTTCTTAGCAAGGCTATGCTGCATTCCAACTGGATCTTTAAACCGCTCCGGATCCCACGTAAACCATTGAAAGCCATCAGAATGGTCGATGTCTAGCCAAAGCACATCGTATGGTATTTCGTGCTCGTTGAACCCGGCATCTATCTCCGCCACCTCTGTTTCTGACATGTAGCTGTACCTGCATTGGTGGTATCCTGTCGCAAAACGCTGCGGCAGCGCAGGTCGGCCAACGTACCGCGTCAGTTGCTCAGAAACAGCACGTGGCGTGGGGCCAAGAAAAATAAGGGCATCCAACACTCCAGATTCGGCTATCCAGTGCGTAAAAATTCTGTTGTCTTCGCGCGCCACATCGACATACATTTCAGACGGGTTCAGCCAAAGCACGCCCGTGCTGCGACGTTCGCTATGAGCAAGCGCAAACGCGATACTGCCGTACAGTCCCAACATTGGTGCTTCTAAGCCGTAGACAGGCACATCGAGGTTGTAGAGGCGATAGGGATTCGTAAAGTGGTCCCGCAGATTTTGAACAGTGTCTTTCAGTGAAAATGGACCAGCATGTTCTGGAAGCCCGTATAAATGAGACGCGCCATGAAAAGTCAAGTCAAATCCGACCGATGTTGGCCCTAAGTTGTGTTCAACAAATATGATACTCGAATCTGTCTTTTTTTTTTTTTTTTTTTTTACCGTTTGGCTTTGAATCAATGAATCCATCAAACTCTTCCTCCCACATTCCGTGATTTAGCCTCTTAAGAAGTTCTTCCAAATCATCATTTTCGTCGTTTTGATTTGACGAAGCTGTGCCACCTCCTTCGTGTTCAACATTCACAATAAACTGCTCACGACGAATATTGCTGTGGTAGTCAATAACAGATTCATTGCGCGATCGGAGGTGCTCGTAATGCAAGTACGATCGTTCGTTGAATGCGAGAACCACTTTCTCGTCGGATTTCTCACGGACCTCAAACTTGAACGGAGAAAGCCAAACCACGAGCGTGTATGCAGCCATGAAGTCAGCCTCAACAACGGACGAATTCGCATCAAAGCGCGGTTTTCCATCAAACGATCGAACCGGCAAAGGCTCAGGGATGGCAAAGAGAACGTCGTGCGGAAGCTCAAACGCGCGACGGGGGCTGCCGCATTCTCGCACCTCAACGCGCATTGCGCCACCGGCCAGCACCGTCGCAGCAAAGTCGAGGCAGGGTGCGTCGCGCGCGCCGCGATGTACAAGACGCGCATACAGCTGCCCGCGGTGCACATCGACACGCAGCGAGCCATGCTCGACGGCGTGCGCGCCGCCGACGGCAGCCGGATGCGCGTCGTGCAGCGTCGCCGCCGCAGCTTGGCGCACGCAGAACGCGGCCTCGGCGCACGTCTTCTGGCGCGCGGTCTCGTGCGCCGCGCCGGCAGTGGCGGCATGCAGCACGGCGCATGCGCATGCCAGGGCGAGCAGCAGACGCCCTGGGGTCGGTGCTCCCATGTCTCGAATCAAATTTCTGTCGCTTCGCGTTTGGGAACCGTCCGCGCGCTTGCTGCCGGAGCGGTATGCCGACGAGACTCTGTAGCGCGGGTTGTACGCTGCAGGCAGAGTGAGGACCGAGTCACTAGCGTGATTGAGGACATTGCCATAAGCCATAAGCAGGACGATGAACGCAGTGATCAAGTCCACCTCCTGCATGATGGGCCGTTGCCGTTCGAGATCTATCTGCACTTTGCAGTCCAGCATGTTGATTTGGAAAATACAACCCCTGCTGTGTATAGAGCAGAAAAGCATAAATTCGAAAGGAGTGTTTGAAGGTGCCGGGAAGAAGCACTGGTAAAATATGATGACAACAGCAGAGAAACTTTGGAATACAATTTGTATAACCTATAAGTACTTAAGTACTTGAGCCTATGGTTTCAGCAGTGATAGTTGGCACAATATAGCACTGTCCTCACTGATTTGCATTCATTTTTCAAGTTAATTTTTTTTTTTTTTTTTTTTTTTTATCCTGAAGGGTTTTAACATTTGTCTGATTGTCAGAGTCGTTGTTCACAACAGCCAGAATGATTAGTGCACCATCGGCACCAATTTTTTATTGGGAGTTTGGGACTTTTTTTTTTTCATTCCACCACAAGTCCCCACAAGCACGTGCCGCACAAAAAAAAAAATCAGTTCAACGACGATGCGCCCGTGATAATGTCAATCAACTCGTTGGTGATCGCGGCTTGACGGGATCGGTTGTAAGTGAGAGTCAGCTTGGTGATCATTTCTCCTGCGTTTTTGGTCGCATTCTCCATTGCCGTTCTCTTTGCGGCCATTTCGGAGGCGTAGCCTTCGGCGATCGCCCAGAACAGACTGTTCGCGAACGCGAACTCTTCGAACGATTTCAGAACCGCGTCATCAACTTCGTACGCCGAGAGTTTTGCTTAAAAGGAAAATAAATATTAATAAATATTATAAAGAGAAACAAAAAAAAACAAAAAACAGACTGAATTATGAAACAACAAAAACCGAAGAAAATTACAACAAAACAAACACTTACGCGAAGCAGAAAGAGCTTCAACGGAGTGGATGGGCAATGCCGTCGCTTCATATGAAATCACACTTTTGAACTGGTTGTAGTAAATTTTGCCGTCCAAAGCCCCCGTTTTGGCAGCATCATCGGAAGAAGCGGCAGCAGGAGCGGACGCGGCACGTGCGCTGATAACTTCATCGGCAACCAGAGCCGCCTCAAGCCACACGGGATGGACTTTCGTAACTTGGTCAAAGTGCACGAAAATGTTTTGACGAAAATCACGCTGGATCTGGGTTCGGGCCTTTTGGCCAATAACGGCGATTGCAGAAGATGGCGCCTGGGCAGCATCCTTCTTGACGGCTTTCGCAATGGACGAGTGGATACCACCGCAAAGACCACGGTCGGACGACACTGCCACGATGATGGGCGAAGGCGACGACGATTCCGCTGGGACTTCGGTGTGCTTGAACAGGCCTTACGGGAATGTTAAAAAGAAGCCAAAAAAAAAAAAAGGGAAAAACAAGAACAAAACTTGTTGCTGACTGGCCGTAGGCGCGCGCGGTTTCCATACTGCGCTGGGCCTTAGTGACCTTTGTGGAAGCAATCATCTTCATGGACTTTGTGATTTTGGCAATATTCGAGATGGACTTGAGACGCATCTGGACTGCAAACAGAGGGAGGAGTCAGCGGGAGCGCCGAACGGACGCAACTCACTCTCTTTGAGTGTGGCGTAGGATCTGGCATTTGGGGGCGGGGGGAAGCTGGTGGGGGAGAAAGCGTTAAATGGACGAACACGGAGGGAGGGCAGACGGGCAGGGAATAAGGAGGGGCCGGCAGGATCCCGGCGGACAAGGACACGGCACGGCGAGGGGCAGACACGCACACACGGGCGGACACGGTCGACGCGGCCAGGCGGGCGGTCGCCACAGGTGCGGACGTGCGGGCGAGCATTTCAGCACTTTGTTCACACTTCACTCTCACTGTCACTCTCTCACTGTCACTCACACACACACTCTCTCACACTCTCTACACACACACACACACACACACACACACACATACTCTCTCTCTCCCTCCAAAAGAACAGAGAACTCGCTGAAAGACTGCTTGCCAACGCCGAAACCCCAAGCAAAGCACTTCTTGTTGCTTTTCCTCGCTAATCTGTTTTTCCCGCCTTCAAGCGCGCCACACCGCAAATCTCAAAAAATGCCCGACATGAGCGCACCAGACAATGCAATTCTCCTCGCTTGCGTGGCAATTACCACAGTTACCATTGCTGGTTGCGCGTACAGGATGTCCAAGTCCTTCTCGTACATATCTGTCCTTCTTCTGGTAGCAAACGTTGTCTACTTGGCAAACAATGTTATCACACTGATCTACAACAACTTAAACTGGTTGAACTCACCTTTCCGTTATTTTGGAGTGTATTTCGCCGTCGATGTGCCTGTCATAATTTTCTACTACCTGTACACTGAACGACTGTGCGTCTTGCTCTCAGGGAAACTGAAAACTTTCTTCCGATTCTTTATGTTTTTTTGTCTAGGCGTTTATATTTCTTGCTGCGTCTCGCAAGTTTCAATCATTCTCTTAATGACCATGTACGCCGTATTCAAGCTCGTTAATGTCGATGCTTTCAGCAGCTCGACCGTTGGCACCAAATCTCCTTCTACTTTCCAAGTGTACTGGACTATTCTCACCAGCGATGCTGCAAAATTCGTCATGGTATTTGCCGTTGATATTTACAAGGCCACTGGTTCTGTCAATCCGAATATTGGCGTTTTGCCTGTTGGCAATCTTGGCTTTTCGCACATCCTGGATGCTGCAAAAATCTCGTTAATGACTGTCGGCCTTATCCTTCCTGCTGTGTACAAGCCAAGGGAAAGTAGGGCAAAGAGCACCTCCAACCGCAAACAAGATCACTCGCGTGTTCCTAATCCCGATGCGGCGTGATATTAACTGGAGCTCCCGTCCGTTGACTTATGATTTCTCACAGCTCCGTTTGTGCGCAAAAGTTTCAAGTTTTGCGCTTCCTTTTTTTTTTTTTTTTGTCTGTTTCCTCTCCTGGACGAACGATGAGGTGGTATTTGGGATTTTTTTCTTGCAATTTTCCTTCATTTTCAGTTTCCGACTTGCAAAATTTCAGAAGAAATCCTCAAAAAAAAAAAAAAATAAGAACAAAGAAAAAAAAATACAAAAAAATACAAAAGAAAGAAGAAAAACAACTACAAACACAATGCCCGTAATGTCAGATCCAAACAATGCGATTCTTCTAGCCTGTTTGGCAGTGACGCTCAGCACCATCATAGTGTGTATCTATCGGCTGCAAAATGCATATACAAGAGTTACAGTCTTGCTTCTTGTGGCCAACATCATTTATCTTTCTAACAACGTTGTGACAATCATATACAACAATATTAACTGGTTGAACTCGCCGTTTCGATACTTTACTGCATATTTCACAATTGACGCACCAGTTATTATTTTCTATTATTTGTACATTGAGCGTTTGTGCATCTTAATTCCTCCGAACTATGCACGAATTTGGCAACAATGTATGATTTTCGTGCAAGTGTTATATTCGGCCGCCTGCGTATGTCAAATCACTATGTTTTCATACTACGGTTCCTGGTCAACGTCAGGAGGATATGAATCTGCAGGACCAGGACTATTCGAGTTGAAAATGGTTGTAATGTATATGGATCTTGGTCTCGCGACGATCATTCTCATCATGACAACGTACGCAGTACACCGGATTCTTCGTACGGAATTGATCGCAGAAAATGCGATGCCTGCAGTGGTAATTAATTCCAGTTCAAGCGTGTATTGGACAATGGTGACAAGCGACGCGGCAAAATTCCTAGTCATCGTGACAGTTGACGTCTACAAGGCCACGGGCTCCGTTAACCCCAACGTCGGCGCTCTGCCGGCCGGCAATCTCGGCTTCTCGCATCTCCTGGACACAATCAAGGTCGCTCTGATGACCGCCGGCCTCGTGGCCCCCGCCCTGCACATGAACAAGCAATCGCCGGCGCGCTCTTTCAAGAAAGACGACGCCGCCGCCGCCGCTCACTCGCTCGGCGTTTCCAAGTGGGTCGCGGAGATGGGCGGCGGCACATCCGAGGTCATCGGCAGCGAGATGATGATGGCTTGAAGCTATCAAAAATAAAATTTCTTCAACCGCTGCCTGCCCTTGTTCGCGCGCGAGCACTTGGTTGCTAGTGTCTGCCTCGCATTCACATCAATTTCCACGCGCCATGCAATAGGTCCGTCCGCCATTCCGCAATGCTGTCCAGTTGACACAGCGCCGCGAAATCGAAATTGAACAGATCCCAGCAATGTCAATGCGATGCATGCAGCGAATAAAAGTTGGACAAACCTGTTTGATACTATGGACGATTCTACTTTCGGTGAAAAATGCACCTTTTAAACCGATCGCTTGGCAGACAAATTCCCCCATTTCCACCGTAGCCATTGTTTTCTGTGCGTGGGGAGTTCCATGGGGCGTTCACCCACGTTTCTGTGCTTCTTCTAACAGTAAACGTCTTCTACTTGTTAAACAACGAATGTCATTACATCGATCTACAACAACCTACACGGGGTCTAAGTTCCTGTCCATCCTAGTGGATCTTGATCTTGACGGTATCATATCGACAACAATATTATGGTCCCCACAAAGCATCAGATCAGTCAATGCGTTCCCGTCAAACCCAATGATTTTTCTTCATAATTTTAAATCTTACATTCTTCATCATGAAATAAAATGCTACGGCCCCCTGCCAGATAGTTTTGTAGTAGTCTTCTGACAATGCTTTTGGACAATTCGCCAACCTATCTGGTCTCACAGTTGGATTGCTGAAATGAGACAAACAATACCAAGACACATATTTTTTGGAACATTCTCAAAAGATATAAATAATGCTCCGCGTGATTTTCATGAATCTGCTTGTGGCCTGGGTTCGTGTGGGTGTTTCTTAAAATAGCGACTGAAAAAGACGCTTTGCCTGGCCAATTTTTTTGATTTGACTTTATCGCAGCTTTGGTGGCTTGTTTATCGGCCCAGCTACACTTTATTTAATGATTCTAGGTCCTGCTCGACACCATCAGGCCTGAATTGAACTTTGTACAAAAACCCGTTTTGTTCCAATTTCCATTGTCATGAAACAATGAAAAAGAACCAAGAAGGCGGATACAAACACTCTTGAAAATGATCATGAACATCTTTTCAATCACTTTTGATCAAATTTTGGCAGATGAGTGCCTAAAAACAAAAACGGTATATTAACCGTCTTATCTACACTGCTTACAAGCCCAAAGACCAAAGCAAGACACGTAGCGCATCCGACCGCCAGCAAGATTTGTCACGCGTTTCCTATCGTAGTACGGCATGACATCGCCCTTTTGATATATCACCGGTTCCAAGCGTTTTCGAAGTCAATAATTTGTATATATTTTATTTTCGGTCGTTCTGGATGACTCAGATGACTCGCCATTTATGTACCCCATATCCCCCATTTATATTTTCAACAGTATCCGTTACCGATGGTATTTGGTATTATTCTATTATTCTGAAAAGTTTTTTCCTTTCTCCTTATAATTTTCTTAGCGGAATTTGTTATTGAACTGAAGAGTGTATTGCTTTTTACATAAATATGAAGCTATTAAAAAATCAAAAGTATCAAAATGAACGGATCTGGAATGATTTAAGTTTCCTTGAATACTTGCAAATGTCTCTCGCTTTCAGTACTAGAAAACGAAGATGATTGTAAGCTCAGCTGCTGTCAAGTCTGCAAAATGACAAGCGAAGATCCTTAGGGCACTGATAGGCATGTAGATTTTGGTGCGTGGGCACATTAGAATGTTTGGGAGTCATCTTGGATGTCCCTTATCCGGCGAAATAGCGCCATCTGCAGAAGATACAGTATTGATTGAGACATTATTTGAAGGGAAAGCAATTCTATTCGACCTCTACAGAAACATCCAAATCATTCAAAAGAAAATCAACTTTCAAAGATGCACATCACGGTTTGTTTCTTCTTACAAAGTCCTAAAATATTATTACGATTACTTGCACTCGATAAAGAAAAAAAGAAACGGTGGGAAACAACCTCTCCGCCGAATTCCGCGTGAACTTCTTTCTCCTTCATTCCTCTTGCTCTCCAGTTCTTCGTAACAAACTTTTCAAATCGCTTCAGCATCTCGCTGTTAGTCATATGGCGCGGTATAAAGCGCCCAGGCAACTCGTTGGTCATTGCACGCTCCAAGAGCGACATCAACGTCTCCGTATCATCCTCGAAAAAATTGTAAACGTAAGGCGGCATCAGATACTTGACCCCGTCATGCTGGGTGTGCCACTTAGAGCGATCATACGGACGGGTCTTGTCCCACCCAAGAATTGGATTGAAGAATGGCACGCCAAGGCAAAGGGCATCCCACGGTGATGGTGAAATTCGAGGATTCCCAAGACCTATGAGCGCCTTGCTTAAGCTCAGTTCAGTCATGAAACGTTGCCGCGGCAGCCATGCCAGGTTAGTGACTCCCGGGATAGTGACGTTTGTGTTGTTTTCGTAGGTTGTGTAGAACTTTATAGGATACTTTCTTTCCGCGGAAGATAGAGTGTCAAACACGGTCAAGTTCACGTGCAAGTCTAGAAAGTATTGAACTTGCTTTGCCAGAATGAAGGTTCGATTTTGGCGTTCTGACCATGGTACATAGGGGATTTTCGTGCATGCTTTCTCTATACTGTAGCCAACGTAAGTATTATGAGTGAATTGCTCCCATGAATGATAGTTCTCAGGAACAATACACCATTCATCACCAAGCTGGAGTGATCAATAATTACACAATGTTGATTCAAAGTAAGCTTACAGGATGATCACACCCAGGCCAAAATACAGGAGCCATCATTTTCCAAATTGGGATATCGTCAGGATGCTCAGGCGTCGCAACACAGTGAAAAGTAGCATTCGTTCTTTGTCGCCAACATTGTCCCACCAAAGGATTTTCTAAGATAACAAGCCTAGTCAAATTTCCAATCATATGATAAATTGTAAGAGCTTCTTCTGGTGAATCAGCGGGCAACATGGTGAACCCAAGTTCATCCCCTGCGGCAAGCATGCTGCCTGCCCATATGGCCTCTCCTGAAACACTACCAAGGAGAAAGTCTCCTGCAAGCCATGTGAGCAAAAGAAAAACAAAAAACAAGGGTAATAATTACTGAATTGTTGAGTTCCAAGAATTACTACGGTCTTTTGATTTTTCGAACAACTCGAGGTTTGCAAACAGTCTAGCAATGTCTGCAATCTGGAAACGGTCACGTTTCGTATTCTCGAATTGTCGTATTTCGTGTCATGCAAGTATTTCTGTGCGAAATGAGATGAATTCAGAAACGAGCACTCACATATTCAGTGCTGTTAACATCGTCAAAAAGAGTGTATTCGATCATCTCAACGGAACTTGGAACAGCGCTAGGCTCCAACGAGGATGTTGTACTCAGTTCAGAGAACAATTTTGTCACAGTCTTGTATGGCTCAGTGGATGCAACCAGATTGTTGTCGTATGCGTCAGAATCGTTTGCAGAAGCTGCAATGTCTGCATTGCTAGTTGAAGCTGTTGTAAATATCGCGTAGATGATGATAATGGCGATTGCGTAAAGAATGTAAGCAATTCTTTTGTTCCTTTCCAAAAGCTGGTTCTGGCCGTCATCACACGCGCTCGACTTGTTCCGCGAAACCTCTATGGCGATTTCCTCGGAAGATTCAAATGGACGTGCATCCAAGATTCCTGGATTGTGCTGTAGAAGGGGGATATCCGACTCAGAAGAGCTTTTGTTTTTCATTGCACGAAGAATTGTCGAAAGTTTCGCGGCCCTCTACTTACAGGAAAAAACGATCGGTGTTCTTTCTTCCTCTATTCGGTAACTTCACTTGATAAAGCGTTGCCAGTTGTATTCCCGTGGTCACTACCAACCCGCAGTGCTGGCTCCGTATCAGCCAATCAACCACTGCGCATCTCTGGACCTACCGCTTGAAGATAGAGTAGCTGCATTCATACAGTTGCCACAATGGCTCTCGAAGATACGCGCTTCGCTTAGGACATCAGGTATCGGAGCATAGTCAAACCACACGTCAACACAACCATGTATTCCAATTGGGCCACCAACATAGCCACACGCAAACATCAACTCCCACGCCATGCATTCAATTATGCATGCGAATTAGGATGTATGTGCAGATAACACATCATTTCAGCGGGACAAACTTGGATGACCCAGACGCGCCGATACCGGGACGACCGTGTCCAACGGGCTTGTAGGTAATGGAGAATTCTGCCAGGTAGTGGCCAATCATCTCAGCCTTGATTTCGACCTGGATGAACGTCTTGCCATTGTACACTCCGACTACCGAGCCGACCATCTCGGGAACAATAATCATGTTGCGCAGGTGCGTTTTGACAGTTTCCGGCTTCTCGTCGCCAGCCTCCTTCTTCGCCTTGCGCAGCTTCTTGATCAGACCCATTGGCTTGCGCTTCAAACCGCGCTGGAATCTTCTGCGCGCACGGGCGTGCACGAGCTCCGTAAGCTGCTCGCTACTCAAGTCCAGCAGCTGCTCGAGATCAACCCCGCGGTAGCTGAACTTTCTGAAAGATCTGTTCTTCTTGAGAGTTTCGGCGTCGATCTCGTCGGCCTGCCGTTTTGGGAAGTCGTCGCATTAGATAGATGGCAGAGAGTAACTCAGAGGATATTCGCAGGAACGCCAGGAAGCACGCGCGTCTGGGGATGCGTGCTGGCTGTCACTGTTTCCCAGCATCCACAACTTAAACACATTTCTTGCCATCCAGAGCCGCAGATAACTTCGTCCACGAGATGATGATGCCATGGCGCCGCCGATACTCCTCTGTAGTACCGATGGCCCTTGTCGGTGGGGATGGTGTTTGGGCAGGGGGGTCTCACCATTTTTGAATGCGAAAGGGAGGAACAAACAACTCCGCCCTTTGCCATAGAGGGAGTCTACTATGACGCATGCACCACCAATATTGCGCAACACAGTCCAAACGCTTCTATTTCTACTCAAGGGAACAGGTGACTAATGGACCAAACTGTGTCAGAAGGATCATAAATCCAGTCCAGGGATTTTTAAAAACTCTATATTTGGTCCGTCAACCAGCGTCCAGAATGCCGAAGAATTTCGAAATTCAGCAATTTTTCGTGATATCTTTTTGTTTTACACACAGTTATGTATATTTTTCATTTGACGTGCAAAGGAGCAGCGTTTCCACGTTTATACGTTTTAGTGAAGAAAAAGTGAGTTCTCCCACCTCCAGTTATCTTCACTTGAAGTCCCAAAGAACATGAGAGCACGACGCTCATCCTTAAAGAATTCACAAAATTGAAACGGGTTCCTCGGGACAAAGCATTCGTGAGAGTTTTCTTCAAATTATCTATTGCAATTTGTGCGGAAATTAGTCAATTTGTTTGCTACCTGGATTAAAATTCGAGCAGAATCCGGAAGGAACTCAAACAAATTTTTGACATGTCAAAGCTGAAGATGAATGACTGATAGATGATGATATAGAAGCCTTTTCAGGTAACTCCGTCGATGTTTCCAAGGTTTTTTCGTTTGGAGTAACATCCAGTTTCGAGCGCAAGGGCTTTGGTCTCTCTCCTATGCTGGCGGACGATTTGCGGTTAATGTGCCGTGCTAAATTCCCATTATCAAAAAAAAAACTAATATAAAATAAAAAAACTCAAAAAAAAATAAAAATAAAAATAAATAAGAGAAAGGAAAACTACCTAGATCAGGTTCACTCACTGTTATCTTCATTTTTTCATGTTCAACCTCCGAGTGGTAGATTTCATCCAAGTCATTATCAGTTTGCAATGTGGAACTTCTTAATGTAGAACCAGCGGCCGAGCTTGCTGCAAGACTGCCTATTGTAAGATCGCCTGCAAAAAGATCGCGAAGGAGATCGAAATTTGCCAACTAACCCACATACAGCAAGCTCGCACGCAATCTTGGCATTTGCAGTGACAGAGACTAAGTACATGACATATTCAACAAAATAGTCATGCAATATCCACCTCAATGTAAGCGCGTAAGACAAAACTGTCAGTAGCTAGTGCATTCTATTGCCAACCACTTAAATTCTTCATTGCAAGAGCCACTTGCAAGCGGGTCTTCTCCAATTGGATGTTTGACTTGAGCTGCGACAACTCTATGTCCGCATTGAACTTCTTGAACCGAATGTGTTCTGCCCCGCAAGCTTCGTTTTTGAAAGTATTTCCAGCTCTCTTTCTAGCCAATAGGTACGATGACCACACAACCTTTGAAGCATTCATTGATACAGTCAGTGTTGGATGTTCTTTGTCAGGAGATAAGGCCGTTGACAAATTAAGAGCCTTTGGGGTTTCAATCACCGTTTTTAGGGGAAATGGCACAAATTTTTTCACCGTTGATTTGGATATTTCGCTGAATCGTTCTTAAATTCTATAGTATAATTTAGTAATAATTCGAATTGCCACAAGATAATAAAAGAGAGATCTTAGATTTATTGTAACCAAACATTTGTTTGGACTCTGTGCCGATTCCCATTGAATTTATTGATGAAAAAAGGCACCGAACATCCACATAACTGGGCATAATCTTGAAAGCAATCACCGAAACGGTCACTTTTGTGCGAATTTAAGTGATCTACTTTATGCTCTACTGCTTGGGACGATCGAACATTGGCCCATTAAAAACGGAAATCACGGAGGAAACTGGATTTATTTCAGCATAACCACATAGCACCGTTGGGGGACCAGCGACGTCAAGTTTGTTTTACATGCGGCGATACTCTGATAATCTGGGCATATCGGGGGGGTTTTTTTTTTACTGCGCCCCCACCGTATTTGCAATATGTTTCAAATGCCTATTACAAATTGTGAAAAAAAAAGTAGTTCTTGTTTATTGTGTGATGTCTTCCCAAAACGGATTCCTCAACGAGCCATTGGTTCAACGCGCCCGCCTGGGCTTTGGCGCCATGGGCCTCAGCATGTCCTACGGCACTGCAGATCGCGCCGAGAGTTTAGCGCTGCTCGCGCATCTGGTGAACAACCCCACGAACGCAGCATTTATTGACACCGCCGACGTTTACGGCCTGGGCCACAACGAGGAGCTGATTGGAGAATGGCTGGCCAGCGATCCGACGCTCAGATCCAGAGTGTTTCTCTGCACAAAGTTTGGTTTCAAGAGCTCCAACCCCCCGGAAGTCTGCGGCACCCCGGAGTACGTGAAATCGTGCTGCAATGCGTCAATTAAGCGGCTGGGTGTTGAATACATCGACTTGTACTACCAGCACAGGTTTGTCCGCGGTGATGAAATAGTTGTTCTCATTATTCTTATGCAGAGTGGACCCGAAAACTCCTATTGAGGACACTGTCACAGCAATGGCTGAGCTTGTGAAGGAAGGAAAAGTGAGATACATTGGGTTGTCCGAAGCGAGCGCCGACACCATTCGCCGCGCGCACAAAGTCCACCCTATTTCGGCAGTGCAAGTGGAGTACTCTCCGTGGAGCACCGACATTGAACAGAACGGAGTGCTGGAAACGTGCAAAGAGCTTGGTATTGCCATCGTTGCATGTAAGCACACTATTTTCTGGCATTTCTGAAATTACCTCTCTCCCAGTTTCGCCACTTGGTCGAGGATTTTTGACCGGGCAGTACAAGTCGGTTGACGACTTTGAGCCAAATGATGTCCGTCGCAATCACCCACGCTTCATGGGCGATGCATTCCAGTACAACTTGCAACTGGTGGACTCACTTGCTGAAATAGCTGCCTCCAAAGGCGTTACTGTCACGCAGTTTGTGCTTGCCTGGGTCATGGCTCAGGGTCCGCATGTGATCCCGATTCCCGGAACCAAGAAGATTTCCAGGCTGGACGAAAACTTGGGTGCTCTGAATGTCGTTGTCACCAAGGAAGACGACGCCCGCGTTCGTGCCGTCCTCGCAAAGTTTAGCGTATCGGGCGACCGCTATCCGCCGGCCCAAATGGTATTGTCATGGAAATAAATCAGAAAATATGTTGATGACTTTGTGCGATGGCGTTATTATGGCGTTGTTTTTTTTTGAAAATGTTGTGGAGATATCTCCGCAGTGTCGCGCAATTGCTCTTCGCGGCAATCCGCCGCATCTTGAACCCACGCAGCGCATCGCCATTTCTCAAAGGCAGAACTATTGTGTGCATCTCTGATTCGCATGGCCGCCATCGGCGTGTGCGATTGCCAGAGACGCCCAAAGATGCCATCCTCGTCCACGCCGGCGACTTCACTGTGCATGGCTCCGACGCCGATCTGGACGACTTCAATGCCTGGCTCGGCGAAATCTCATCGCTGTTCGAACACCGTATTGTGGTGCTGGGAAACCACGAGGAAAATGCTGCGTGGAGCAAACATGTCAAAAGTCGGTTGACAAACGCGATCGTCCTCAGAAACGAGGCATGCATGATAGATGGCGTGCGAATATTTGGCACCGATTTCTATTGGCCGGCGGCGCGAGGGTCTCGCAATCCGTACTTTGACGCGATTGACGATCCCGTGGATGTACTTATTACACACGCACCGCCTTATGGGTACGGAGACTACTTGAAGAATGGGGTGCATGTTGGCTGCAGGGCGTTGCTGGAAACTGTCAGGAGGCTGCAGCCGGCGTTGGTGGTCAGCGGGCATGTTCACAGCGGGGTAGGCACGCAGAATGGCTGGTTTGGGCTCAGAAACACGCGTTTTGTAAATGCTGCGACCGTTTACACCGACAGCGCAACTATTGTTCGATTCTGAGAACAAAAAAATAATGCACGCGAAACTCCACTCCGCCGTCATCGAATTTGGCACTGAACTGACTGCAGGCATCGCGGAGGTCCTTGACGTGTTTAACCACTCTCTTACCGCGGCGACCGTCTCAGCCAGCGACCTCATTTTCGCAATCCCAACCACTGCGCTCGCTTTCGACTCCGCCAACGCCACTCTGCAGCGACTGGCAAAAGTCGTCGTGCTGTGCGCGGCGCTTCCAGACTCCGAGGCCGCCATCCAGCCGTGGCGAAGGAAGTTCCTCAACGAGACAACCCTGGACGTACGGCGCAACTTTGCCAAACTACGCATTGAGTATGCCAGCGTTTGCATGGAGGTAGCCGCTGTGCCAAACTCTGTCGTGGACGCCGATGCCGCCGTCGTCATCAACGAGCGCGTCGCGAGGGTCGCGCGTATGACCAGGACTCTCTGGGAGTCGTGCGCCGATGCGCTGGGCGCTGCGTCCATGCCGTTGGTTCGTGCTCCTTGAAAAACTTTTTTTTGATTTTTTTGAAGGGAAAACTTTTTGCTGACTTGTGGGGTAAAAAAATTTTTCTAGGTTGCAACCGCACCTGGCAGCCGGCATGCGCAGACAGAGCGGCTCAAAGAAATGTCCATGCTCGCAAAATCGATGATTGCTGCGCTGGAAGGACCCGCCTTGCAACCGTGGTCCGCGGAGCTGTTTGTCACGTCCAGCACGCTGATGCGTGTCTTTGACGAAATAGGCCCCGCCAGCACCACTGCGCCCGCACCACCCAAATCGGCACGCATCGGCGACATGTTCCTCGTCGACATTGCGCTGCAGGAAGCCGCGTGCGCCGCCGTCCGTGCCGCCGCAGACCCGCCCGCCGGCCACCAGCCGCTCGGCGCCGCGCTCGCGGCGCTTGTCGACGCAATCGGCGCCGTGCTGGCGGGTATCCGCGTGAGCAGAGTCGCCGATGCCCGCAGGCTGCTGGCGCAGACCACCCTCCACGCCGGTCCTGCGCTTCGTGGGCCCAGACCGCCCCAACAGCCGCTCGTGCGCGAGACTGCGTTGAATTTGTGCGCTTGCGATTCAGATGATCGTTTGCCCGTGCTCCCGTCGGTGGAATATAAAATGGACGGCGGTGCGATGGACATTGAAACTGTGACCGTGCACGATTTGATAGTTCTTGTTTCCACGCCATCGTCCAAGGTGCAGGAATTGCGCAAAATTGTTGTTCAGACATATTCTTCTTTCACGACTCCAGTTGCGTTGATAAATCGGCTTGTCGAGAGGTACAAAACTGTTTCGAGTTCTGGAATGGACGATAGAGTTTCAAGAATACGTCACTGTGTGCTTGTGGTTATTGCGGGCGTTGTTGAGGGCGACAAACGGTTGAGGCACGACCGTGCAGTGAAGGCCCTTTTGTCCGAATTTTCGAATTTATGCCGAGAGTACGATGGCGACAGCTTGGCACTGAAACGGTTCCAAGAAGTGCTGGGAATCACGCGGAAAATGACACGTCCCAGAATCATTGTTGGTGAGCGGAGTGATTCTCTTGCTGCTCTTTCGAACAGCCGGAGTCCGG
The DNA here is from genome assembly GCA_027604725.1 of Entophlyctis luteolus. Taxonomy (NCBI): domain Eukaryota; kingdom Fungi; phylum Chytridiomycota; class Chytridiomycetes; order Chytridiales; family Chytriomycetaceae; genus Entophlyctis; species Entophlyctis luteolus. Next base: position 48,594 of record JADHYT010000105.1, read on the forward strand.
CTGCTGACAGCGCCGACTGTTGGAATGTAGAAAATGCTTCCGAGAAACCCGGTGCTGTTCTGATTTGCACCGCTGCGGAGGCAATTGCGGAGCAACTTGCAATGATAGACTTTGAGATTTATTGCAATATATCTCCGGCCGAGCTCTTGAACTTTGATGGACGCGACGGCAGAGACAATCTGAATTTCGACGCATTCAGGCAGCGGTTCAATTTCGTGGTCGGACTGGTCACGACAGCGGTCATTGATAATGATTCTCCGCGATTGCGAGCAGCAATGGTATCACATTTTGTGCGTGTTGCTGAAGTGAGTTGCGTTGGATAAGAGCAAAATTTTTATGCTGTTCTATTTCTTATCTGTTTCAATGGAAGTAACTAACTGCGAAGGAATTTTTTTTTTTGATTTTTGGCAGTGTTCATACGAAATACTCTCCCTGTCGGCCGCGCTCGCAATTGTATCAGCACTCACCTCGACGGCAATCCACCGGCTGCATGCCACATGGGCGCACGTGGCAGCAGACACGTGGAGCCGGCTTCAAACACTTTCGACGACGTTTTCGCCGCGTGCAAACTTTGCGCGGCTGCGGGATGTGGTGCGCAAGGCTCAAGCGACGCGCAAGGCGTGCATCCCGCACCTGGGGGTGTTTAGCCGCGACGTGGCGGCGCTGCGCGAAGGGGGCGGCGTGGTCGTGGAGGCGGATGCGGGCGGTGCTGCGCGTGTGGTCAGCGTTGGGCGGCTGCGGCGACTCGCGAGCGTGGTGGAGATGGCGCTGGGATTCCAGCGGGGGGGAGCAAGGGCGTGGGAGCGGGAAGGGGAAGGGGAAGGGGAAGGGGAAGTTGATGCAGGGCGGCTTCGGACGGTGCTGACTGTGGCGAAGGGCCTATACGTCACGCAGAGCAGGCAGTATGCGGCGTCGCTGGCGGTGGAGTCCCGGGGAAGCGGTTGGCCAGAGACGGACAGACCGACGGAAGGACTGCCAATGGGTTGAGAGTGCGTGTGACTGACAGCAGACAGAAGACAGACAGGAGACAGACAGACAGACAGACACAGAGACAGACCGATGCTGTCAGCACAAAGGCAGAGGCAGAGGCAGAAGCAGAAGCAGAAGCAGAAGCAGAAAAGCAGAAGCCGTAGCACACGATGATGCAGCCAGTCAGTTCAGTCAGTTCAGTTCAGTTCAGCCAGTTGCCATAATGCTGTCTGCCTGCCACAATGGGAACAATGGGAAGCAAAGAAGCAAAACCAAGCAAGAATTAAATGATGAATAAAGAAAGCAACACGATGGATGGATGCAATGCAATAATGAATATAATAATATTTAATATATATACAAAAAACTGAGAAATAAAATGGCCCCCGCCCTCGTCGAGATCCTGTCGCCCGTCTCCGGCGCCGTCGTCGCGTCGCGCCCGCTCATCCCCGAGCCAGACGCCCTCGCCCGCGTCGCCGCTGCCCACTCCGCCGCCCGCGCCTGGCGCAAGACGTCCGTCGACTCGCGAATCGACATTGTCGCAAAGTTCGTTGGTGCGTGCCTGCTTGCCTGCTGATTCCCGAATCCTCCTTCTTCCCCGCGCGCGTCCTCTCACTCTGACCCATGCCGTATCGCAGACGCATTCGTTGCCGACGGCGAGGCTATTGCAACCGAGCTTGCGACCCTCATTGGCCGGTAAGCTTAATTGGTTGCAAACATATCGGTGGCGCTATCTGCGCCTCGTGGCCTCTATCTTTCAATCGCTGATACCGCCCCCCCTCCCCCCGCTATCTCCAAAATAATAAAACAGCCCCCTGCAGCACTGCCGTAATGAAGTGCGCGGATTCGAGGACCGCGCTCGGTACCTGCTTTCAATTGCCAAGGAGTCGCTGGCTGACAAGCCACTCCCAGCGAAGGAGGGCTTCAACCGCTTCATCAGGCGGGAGCCGATGGGAGTTGTGCTCATAATTAGTGCCTGGAACTACCCAGTAAGTTCTTTTTGCAAACCCTGTATGTATATATGTATTTAACGTTTTGGATTTACAAACCTTTTAGTACTTGGTCTCCGTTAATGGCGTGGTTCCCGCCCTTCTTGCTGGAAACACCGTGCTTCTCAAGCAAGCCCCGCAGACCTTGCCGTGTGCGGACAGATTCGCAGCTGCATTAGAAGCCGCCGGCCTTCCCTCCGGCGTTTTCCAAACTCTTCCTGTTGACCATGCTGTTGCTGCAACAGTTCTCAAAGACCCGCGCGTCACTCATGCGCATTTCACAGGCTCAGTTCGAGGCGGTCGCGAAGTGTCCAAGACGGTTGCCGAAAAGTTTATGGGTGAAGCACAAACACAATGAGTAATAATTTTTTTCTAATTTCACTTTTAAGGCCTCGGGCTTGAGCTGGGCGGCAAGGACCCCGCATACGTCCGCGCTGACTGTGATCCCAAACATGCAGCGGAAAACCTCGTCGATGGCGCCATGTACAACAGCGGCCAGTCCTGCTGCGGCGTCGAGCGCATTTACGTCCACGAATCCATCTTTGACGCGTTTGTTGCCGAGGCCGCCGCCGTTGCTGCGACCTACAAACTGGGAGACCCTTTGGACCCCGCCACTAACCTCGGTCCCGTTGTCAACGTGAACGCTGCCAACAACATCCGTGCCCATGTTGACGAAGCTGTTTCCAAAGGTGCAAAACTGCTCGTTGACCCGGCGTTGTTCCCGCTGGCGAAGCCAGGCACAGCATTTGTGGCCCCGCAGATCCTTGTCAACGTGGACCATTCCATGAAGATTATGAAGGAAGAAACGTTTGGTCCTGTCGTTGGTGTCATGAAGGTAACAAAAAAAAGTGTACCTCATGCGTGGCGTTTTTTAATGAAAATGAATCTCCTTTTAGGTTAAATCCGATGAAGAGGCAATCGAGCTTATGAACGACAGTGACTTTGGACTTACAGCGTCCATTTGGACAAAGGACGAAAAAGCTGCATATGAAATTGCGAGCGAGCTTGAATGCGGAACTGTCTTCATGAACCGTTGCGACTTTCTGGACCCTGCGCTCCCGTGGTCGGGCGTGAAGGACAGCGGCAGAGGCGTGACACTGTCGCACCTTGGGTTTGATGCAATGACCAGGCCGAAGGCGTTCCACTTCCGGGTGTGAATCATTTCTGGCTGTTTGTTCTTTGTTGCGCGTTTCGTGGCGACGAATAAAAGGAAAAATATTTATCGCGTCAATTCAAACCCCTCGCTCGTTGTTTCTCTGAGTTTCAAAGAATGTTGGTGCGCAACTGGGAGACACGACTGCTGATCGCTACAACCTCGCAATCAACACCATTACTCCTTCCCGATCCGGTCACAGAGATCGGCCTGTTTTCGCGAGATCGGGGCAATCCGGACCCGATAAGCCCAAATGTTTGCAGACTCCACTCCGCTATTGACTAGACAGCCTCACATACCTTTCCTGCCATTACTTTATCGCTCCGCGAAACCAGTGCTACATTCGCAAAATCAAAAAACATGATTTACTAACATGAAAAATTGGGTTTGAAAATCAATTTCTGCTATCTGAATAAAAAAAAAGTTTTCCATTATTAAGCCAAGTACAAACCAAGGCTTGAATCGCACATACACGCCGCCTTACACAGCTAGTGCTCACCCGGCTGTTCAAAGATTGTGCAAAATCTTAGTCGCTCAATGAAGACCGACCTATCGGGTCAACCGAGTTTACTTGCCCCTGCAAAAGTGCTAGCAAAATCTTACTATGCCGCGATGCTTCCAGGAGATCTTTCAACTTGATCCAAACCAGCGCTTTTCAAACTGTGATTTTTTTCAACTTAGTCTTTTCTTCATCGCCGCATTTCCACTTCCGTTCCATTTCGGGTTTTTGCCTTGCCGACCGAATTATCGCCAAACGACGGACGATAAACCGCGGCTTGTTGTCGGAAAGAGAATGGCCGAGATCGGCCGTTTTGGCCGGCGACACATGTACCTCTGAATGGTCTTTTTAGCTGGCGGCTCGCAAAAATTGCTCGTTCTGTTAATGCGGATGGGGAGACATCGGGATGGAAATTGACGTCTGATGCCGTGTGTCCGGCTCTCTGTTCCGGGGTTCCGGCTTTGACGGCTTCCCTGTGCACGCCGAACTCCCGGCCTCCGCATGGAGCATGTCTCGCAATCTCCCACTGCCATAATGCGTTGAAATTCATTGCGACATTAAACTGCGGCGAGGGTTTTAAAACTCTAAAACCGCAGGTGCTCCATCTCGTTTCAGTCAGGTTTCAAGTGATCATAAAGGAAGCTTAGAAAGCGTGGGTTAGACATAATGCAATGCTGAAATTCGGATGTGTTCACACCTGCGTGCTTTTTTTCACGTCTTCGTTTTGTGTTGCGCCATCGTGCATTGTCCATTTTATGTAAAACGGTAGTCCCGCCTTCAGTGGTAGATTCGCGCAATTCTTGCGTTTTGGGCCGTGGCCAAGCAAATAGCTGCAAATATGTGATCAGTAAGTCATTTGCACCAAAACCTGCTTTTTGTTCGAAAAAAATCTCGCACACAAATTTCCAAAATACTGATAATAAAATAAAAAGATGACACCCAAGTACTGTTTTTCTCTTTTTCTTCGTCACATAGAATAATTGGCCCCATGCGCTCGCGCTGGCTTTCACGCTGCTATGTCGGCAGTTGGCCACTCGGTGGTGGCTCTGTGGCTGCCGTTTCCACGATTGCCGCTGGTTTCTCGGTGTTGGTATCCTCCGCTTGACCCCTGATTTGCTCTGCGCTGGAGCCAGCTTGCGCACCGGATGTCTTTGATTTTTGCGCTTGCGGGAGAATTTCGTCAAATTCCTCAAGATGATCGGCAGGACCAGTCAGCTTGTCTTCTGGCTTTGGCGGTGCCGCTGACGCACAGCTGTCCGCGTTGCCTTTTGAGGCATGATTATCTTCCATATTCGCGTGAAGTTCAATGACCTTCTTCATATCCGACATCGGGGGCATCTCCGGCATGGCACCCGCCGATGCCAGCGACGTGTCGCTCTTGGCACTGGCCACTGTCATTGCGTCCGCCTCGAACAAAATAAACGTCGACCGATTCTCGCGAATGTCCAGAATGCTTCGCGTCATGCTGCCCGTCGGATGAATTTGCGACATCTTGTCATCCCACTCCGCGGACCGCTTCCTGTCCCTCTCCTCAGGCGGCAGTTTCGTGAAGTCAAACAGCTTGAAGTTTTTCTCCATTTTCTCCTCAATCGCAGACTTTTGCGTTGGCGCTGAAAAATCAGGAGCTGAGCGCCAACGCGACACACACAAGAACCTTTCTTACATTTTAACGACTTTCGAGGCCTGGCTTTCAGCTGTTTCTCCGCAAATAGAAGGTCTTCTAGCTCAACTGCAGCATCCACGTTCAGTTCTTTGTCCTGTAAGAATTTTTTTTTTTTCGGTTTTTTTTTTTTTGTTTTGTTTTCAAACAACGAAACCTCCAACAAGCAAGCAAGCATCTTACATCAGGCACATACACAGGCTTCCCCTCTAGATTTTCCATCTTTTCCCAGTCATATTCCTTGAACCATGGATGTTCGGTGATTTTCACGTCGCCACCAATCTCGTTGCTGCCAAGCCGTTCCGCCGGGTTCTTTGTGAGAAATCCTTTGATTATATCGATGCATTCTTCGCCGAGCGCCGGCTCAGTGGGAAGCACAAGCGCGTCTTTTCTGATGGAATCTTCGAGTTGATTATCGGTTTTGCCTCGGAAAGGTCGCTTGTAAATTGCAGAGGGGTTTTCAGTGTGCCGCGCATATTTTCCGGGGGTTCAAATACCTTTCCATAAACCAATTCGAACAGCACAACCCCAAGGCTCCACCAGTCCACAATGTGCGTGTATCCCTTTTTCTCCTTCTCTTTCTCCAATATTTCCGGGGCTGCCGGGAGTAGTGTTCAGGTTCAAAAAGCGAACCCCCCGCGCTTTATCTCTTGCTACATACCCATGTATGAGAGACTTCCGGCCACGGCCGTCATTTTCCTGCTTTCCTTGAACCGTGTCGCGATGTTGAAGTCCGTCAAGCACGCGTGGCCGGCCGAGTCCAGTAAAACTTGGCAACAAGTTACTTTCAACTCAAACAGCAACACCAAACAGACAAACAAAGAAGCAGAAAAAAAAAAAAAAAGGAAAAAGGAAAAGAAAAGAAAAGGAAGAAAAGAGTAAGACAGGTTCGTTTCATACTGTTTTCCGGTTTCAAATCTCGATGCACGATCTTTTTCGAATGCAAGTACATCAAAGCTAAACAGATCTCGGCCGCCACAAATTTTGCGGCTTTCTCGTCGAACCGTCCTTTTCGAACCAGCGCGAATCGCAAATCGCCGCCCTTCATCATGTCCAAAACCATGAACATGTTTTCGTCGTCTTGGAAGGAATACCGTAGGTTGCTTGACGAAGAGACGGAAGTAAATTTTTTTTTGTCATTAGATGGCGTTCCCCAAGAGACACACGCGCGGCCCCGAGCACTCACCACACAAAGTGACTGTGGATTGATTCCAGCAGATCGCGCTCTTGAATAATATAGTCCACCGCTTTCTGATGTATACACTGCTTCTTGTCAATGTACTTCAACGCGTAGAGCGTCAAATTTTGCTTGTGGCGTACGAGTTTGACCTTCCCATACGCGCCCTTGCCGATCAGGCTGATGAGCTCAAAATGGGTGAGGTTGACTGCGGGGTAGCGAAGAAGATTGAGTGCAGAGTGACGAGGGACAGGGAAAACTTCCAACCCACCGTCTTCGGTGAAGTCGATTTTCTCGGGCTCCACTGCGCTCGCACAGCAGCCCATCTCTCTCGCCCCAGTCTGATTGAGAGTGTGTGACGCGTGGGTGTTGGCGCGGTTGCGTGCGTTTGCTGGTGTGTGCGCGGCCGGTGGGGATTTCTGGGCTGATTCACGGCATTGTCGCGTCACCTGGCTGGCTGTCAACGTCACATGGTGTTGGTTGTCAAAAAAAAAGAAAAAGTTTCAAGCCCTTCTTGTTCCGGAGACAGCGCTTGTCTCCCGCCGCGCGTGCCATGGCGCCGGATGCGGCCGCAACACTGCTCATACTGGTGATCTGGGAGTGAAAGAAAGATGGAGAAAAACACAACGAATTGGATGCTGCTGACGTCGCGCAAAGATGGGAACTCAAAAGAGCTCGCCGGAAAAAAAAAGCGCCATGCAACTTATGAAGGCGCGTATCCCGCTGCGCACGACGGGTTCCGCGGCATGGGATCGTGCGACTGAGTCTGCGCGGTCCGGCTATTTTCAGCCCAGGCAGCGAAACAAGCCCGGAAAGTACTTTGCGAAGGGGCGGGAGTGTGCATTACGTCAGTAGCGCGGAAGTGGACGTGGAATGGCCGCACCACAAGCAGATACGGTCTTTCCTGTTCCCACAGGCCAGGACAATGGCAAAGAACACAAAGATCCATTTGACACAAGCGCGGAATCGGAGCTAACGTCCTCGTGTGTTTTTATCACTGCCACCGCGTGTTTCTGGCTATGGGCATTCTTTGCTGCAAGCCGGAGGTCATCGACTTCTCCCAAGAGGGTATATCTCGCCGCCCTGCCCTCTCACACTCACACCCGTCTGTCTTCGCTCCCCCGCCGCGTCTTTCTTGTCTGACTGCCTAATTTTCCCGATGCGCAGTTGAGCTTAAGCATTTTGAACTCCTCACCGCGATTGGCAAGGGCGCGTTTGGAAAAGTCAAAATTGTCCAGCACAAACAGTCGAAAATCAAATACGCCTTGAAGTACATCGACAAGAAAATGTGCATAGAAATGAAGGCTGTGGACTGCATCATCCAAGAGCGTTTTCTTTTGGAGCAGATTCAAAGTCCGTTTACTTGGTAAAAGAAACTCTTTTCAATTTATTCGGCTTCCTTTCGGCGGTACCAATCGTTCAACGCTCCAGTAACTTGCGATATGCATTCCAAGACGACGAGAACATGTTTATGGTGATTGACTTGATGCTTGGAGGAGACCTGCGGTTTCTTCTGAATTCGAAAGGGCCTCTCGCAGAAGATCTCGTGCAGTTATACGCGGCAGAGTGCGCGCTCGGCATAGACTACTTGCACTCGAAAAGCATTGTCCACCGAGATTTGAAGCCAGACAATAGTACGCGTTCCGTGTTCCATTTCACGACTAAAAAGTTTTAGTTTTAATCAGCGAAACCGGCCATGCGACCTTGACCGATTTCAACATTGCTACAAAGTTCAATCCTAATAAACCGATGCAGAGTGAAGCAGGGAGCCCAGCATATATGGGTGATTTTCTTTCTGATGTTGGTTACTTTGTGGCCAAACTTTTTTCCGGCAGCTCCGGAGATTTTTAAGAAAACTGGATATAATCAAAATGTGGACTGGTGGAGTTTGGGGATTATTATATACGAACTTTTTTACAATAAGGTGGGTCTGTTCCCCGCGTCCTCGGTTCTGGTCGATCAATATTCCAAATGTAGCGGCCATTCGAGGCCAGTTCGAGCGATATCCTGAAAGTAGCAATAGTGAATGATGAAGTGGCATTTAAACATTCCCGAGAAATATCGGCTGACTCCAAATCGGCAATAACACAGTTCCTGATAAAGGACCCGGAACGACGGCTGCAAGGGCGGGACCAGATATCAAGCCATCCGTTCTTCATTAAACTTGACTGGGATGCTGTCGAGCGGCAAGAGGTCAAGCCGTCCTTCATCCCCGACGTGAGATTTTGTTCTGCATTTCCCAATTTCAGACGTGCTCAAATGCCAACAGATCAAAAGCATGAATTGCGATTTCACTCATGAACTTGAAGAAATTCTTGTCAACGACAACCCCCTTGTGGCCAAGGCACGAAAGCCCGGTGAAAATAGTGAGCTCAACCAAGCTTTGTTTTTTGGTTTTTGGTTTTTGACGCTTGCCACAGAATACGCCCATCTTCCCCCGGACATTGGGAAACAGTACCAGAAAATGGAGGACCAGTTCCTTAACTTTGATTATACGAAGCCGGAAAAGGACAAGGAGCTCAAAAGCAAGATTCTGAACCAGGTCCTGTCAGTCACTCCCGAAGTTGCTAAGGCACTTCTGGATGGCGACAGTGAGAAAAAAAGTCTGTCGGTCTTGAACGGTTCGCAAGATGTCCCTGTACCTTCGCTGCCTACGGAGAAAGAGCCACCCACTGTAGCTACAACAGAAAAGTCCCAGCAACTCTCTGGCGCACAAAAGCCGCCTTCCATCAATACTGGCGAGAACAATCCCGCATAGGGCGCCCGGCTGTACTTGGCGGCTGCTGTATCGACGCGAACCGGCTACTCGCAATAAAGTTTTCACTTGGAACCAAAACCCAAATACGTGGAATCAAAGAAAGAACCAAAAGTGACAAAGAAGCTTGCTCGCGGAGAATTGCGGTTGCTCCATGATTGGTGTGCGCTCGTCGGTGTCCTTTGCAGTGCGCGCAGGACCGGCAGGCGACGCGGGCCGCAGCACGGCGACACCCCAAAGCGTGTGCGTGTCCTTGCCCGCAGCCCCGCCGGCGCAGCCGCCCCCCGCGCCGGCGCGCCGGCACCATCCGCGCTCGTATCCGCGGGCACGTCCGCCTCCGCCACCGACTGCGAAAAGAAACTCTCAAGGGAGCCTAGAAACCGCGCGCCCGCGCCACCAACACCCCCCACCGCGTGCCGCTCGCACCATACCTTGTGCCGCGCCGGCCGCTCGTTGAACTCAAACAGCACGACACGCCGCCTGCAATTACCAGTAAACCCCATCACCAGCGATACTCCGCCGTCGTCGAGTTCACCGTGAACCGGCGGAATAGCACCGCACTCGTGCACAGTGTGCACGTCGTAAACGTGACGTAGTACACTGGCGTTACCACCGCCGTGCTGAACTGGTTCAGCTCTTTGTTGAGAAAGTGGATCTGCCCGCACAGCGCCGCTCCGATGAACCCCATCAGCGGGTAAATAGGCCATTGTAAAAACTGATTGTCTTCAAACCAGTGATTGAATGTGTATACCAGTGCCAACCCGAAGCCTTGAATGATTTTTTGGTCCAATTTTTTTGAATTTGCACATTTATAAACCTTGGCAGCTAATCATGAGAAACGAGCCAACCAGTGAGCGGATAAGTATATAAACAATCGGATTTTTGTCGCTGTGCGTCGGAGCAATCAAATACCCAATTGCGCAGGTGCAAACAATGAAATAGAAAATAAACACTGCCTAAGGAGCAGTCAGAGAAAACCGTGGAAACATAAATAAAGGCTGCGGCACTTCACTCACATGGCGCCCCGGCGTATCCAAAAAATCCGGGAACAGTCTGGACTCTGGCGCGTGTAACACAATTAGCACCGATCCGATCACGCACTGGATGCACACCCAATCTTGCCCGTCAAGTTCAACTTCTCGTTGCACTGTTAAAAATCAACAAAAAAAAAGAAAAAAAAAATTCAAAGTTCAAACTCAACTAAGCACCATCCCTGTCCACCACAGCGGGTTGTCCAAGTGTCCATGACCAAGCTCACCGTGGACAGACGCCGTTTGCATTAGCCCTTTCTTCTTAAAGATGAACGAAGTTCCGATAAACAGGGACTTCAGCGCGAACGATATTCCCGCGTAGTGGTACCATGTCGGCGCCTCGTCCATCACGCTACTGTACGCTGCTACGCCGCTGAGTATTGCCGTGGTGGTCACGTTCAACATTCTTTGTATTTTATTCTGGGGACGGCACAAGAAAAAAAACAGCTTAAAAAAGTTTTTATCTAAAGATCCCTTCGCTGGCTCTGAACCGAACGCCGCTGCGCGGGAAAAATACGTGGCCCATGCGCTGGCCCGGGCGAAGAGACTGCACTACTTCGCTGATGAGGCGATCCCGGCCGGGCACTGTTGACCCGGCGCGCCATTGGTGGAGGCGTTGTTCTCCGCCGCAGCATGTCTGCATTTACGGTGCCAGTAGGACTCGATACTAATGCTGCGGTAGCTACCGCTGCCGGCGACGCCATTGCGCCGAACTGCTTGATGCGCATTCCAGCCGCACCTGCACCGCCACTGCCAACGACCACGGCACTGTTTGCGCCGCCCACACTGATTGCGAATCCCCCTGGGATAATCGCCTTCCCGATAGATTGGGTAGTTTGCTGCTGGTATAAATGCTGCTGATGCAGCCGCTGCTGGTGTTTACGCGATTCTACCAGATCGTCGTGCACACCATCGATAACCTCGACAAACGCGGCATACAGCGGTGTAGGCAACTCTACTGTTTCCGTGCATGAGATCTGCGCGTCCATAGCAGCCAAATCCTGCTCTATACATGGTACCTGCCGGCGCGTGTAAGCACGCCGCGCGGTGATCAACAACCGCGCCTTCTTGTACATCCCTTCTATCGCTTCGGGTGTTAATACCGGCGGCGGCGGCATCACGACGCGCTCATCATTATTATTATTGTAGGTATTGCCCATCGCAAGTATATCACTTGTCATTGGGGTGAGTTTCGATCGTGCAATGATCGGTTTGGATTTTGTCGGTGACGAAGATAAGATAGTTGTCGGAGGTGATATGATCGACAATGAAGATGTTTCCGTTTGCGGAACCTGATGAAGAATATTGACAGACTCGCCCTGGGTATTTAATGCTGGAGATAGTTTGATATCTGGGACGATCGGTTTAGCTTTGAAGGTGGTTTTCAAAGCCTTTTCTCGAGCTTCTATGAGGTTCGAAATCGTGTCGCACACTCTGCTAAACTGTTGTTCGACTTCTTTCTGCAGCTCAGGAGAGCTTTCAATCTCCTCAATAACGGAGTTGCTAAATGGCTGAATTGCAAGGTTAAAAACACCGGCAAGCCCCTTAAATCATGCCTCTGACTTACGTCAAACTTTTGTCGTACAAATGACGCGCTTTTCGACGAACTTGTGGATACGGACTCAACAAAGGTTCCGCTGTTGCTTGCCGAGTCATCAGCAGCGCCATCCAAATCGAGCAACAAGCTTGTTTCTCCATACTTGCGCTTCAGCAAACCCATCATGCGGCGCATTTGCTCCAGATTTAGTGCTTGTTCGCGAATAGTGTTTTCCAGAGTCGTGTTGACTGCCAGCAGGGACTCGTTGGCGATTTCAAGATCCATGATCTGCCACATGAATAAGCCAAAGCGCGAAGCAGCCTGGTGCGCCCCAAAAACACCAACCTTTCGCGCTGCACGCTCGTTCACATGTGACTTGGCCGTGTCGGCATCGAACGCAAGTATAGATGTCAGTGGTTTTGACGGAGCCGAGGACGATATGGATGGCGAGAGCGAGGGCTTGAGAGATCCGGGCGGCAGACTACAACGCGGACGCAGAGGAGACGCCGATGTGGCGGGTGGTGACGTGGCGAGCAGCAGGGGGCTACTGGGACGCGGCAGTGGAGATGGCATTGCTGGGCACGGCGGGCTCGTATCAGCGGAAACCATCGCGAGAACAGGGATTGGAACAGTCCGCGATCGTGATAGACTCGGAGGCAGCCGCACCTGCGACAGGCAAGCATGGCTAGTTAGCACGCATCCGATGATTATGATATGCGTTAAGGTTCAGATTTCGGACGCTTGCCTTGATCGGGCGCGAGGGCGACTGCGAGCGGCGCTCCGGAATCAATCCCGGAGAGGGGCACTCCGCAGCGTGGGCCACGGAGCGTGCGTGCATCTGCTAGCGGCGGCCCGTCTCGTTCAAACCTGGGCGACAAAAACAAACAAGATTTTTTTCTTTTTAATATCACTCTGTGATTTGACTCATTTTCCTTGCCGTCACGCGCTTCCCGCACCACGCGGCACCACGGACAAGGTGCATCACACTGACGTGTACATCACGTACCCGTTCGAGAACTCCCATCCCCAGTCCACCCGCCGATGCGCCCGTGAGTGCGTCGGGTACTGTCCAACCTGCACGCTGCCATTTTCCAGCAGTTCATATGCAACAACACGCGGCCGGAACGCATTTCCATTTTCGTTCCGTCTGTAAGCAGTCAATTTCAGACTCTATCAATTAACTCCTGCTGACAATCACTCACCGCTTTCCGTCTTTTCCAAACCGAACGTACGTTTCTTGCACTTCATGTTCCTCGAAATCATAGAAGCCTCCGTAACCCCACTCATCTTTCAAAACATTCTATAAATCATACTTTCAGATTTTGGTTTTATCTCACCTGTGAAGCGCCACCTATATGCCTGCAACTCCGACAGAGTTAAAAACTGCCGGAACTGGTCTTTGTGTGCCGCAACATACGACGCTTGCCACTTGCCGCATTTGACTGGCCGAAACCGATCCACCAGCGCTTCGTTCGGATCATCCGGTATCGCCGGTGTCGACAGAACAAGCTGGTCGAGCGCTGCTTTGTTGTTCTTGAGCGAGACTAGAACATCGTCTCCCAAGAATCTCTTGCGCAACACAGCTATTTTTTCTGACTCATCCAGGGTGTCCAAAATATGTATATAGTCCACATGCGCATGCGGCGAAAGTTCTTGGTGCTTCTTTGTAGCCCATAGATTCTTGCTTTGTTGTTGTTTTTTTGTTTATGTATGCATTATAATCTAGTGGCACTTGCAACATACCATAACTCCTTCCACAATAGGTCCTGCGTACCCAGAAAGTGCATCTTCCGACTTGTTTGCGATATGCGTGCGAGACTCTCTGCTTCGAGGAGCCCTAATATCTTCAGCCTGGGGGTTGAATTTCGTTTTAAATCCGCTGCTCAGACGGACGAACAGGAGGACAAACACAATCTCCGCGGGTTGAATGCTGAAATAGTCGCAGCGGCTTCTGCGCTTGTGCTTTTGATGAAGGTCTGGTGCATCCCATGTATCCGTGGCGGGCGTAATCGCCGCCGTATCTGATAACATCCTGAAAGTTTCTTTGAACAAAAAACTTCGCCACTGGCGCAAATGCGAAAGAAGGATTCCTCAAAAACCATCTTATTTTTCAGTTATCAACCGCAGAAGCACTGGTCCAACCGCAGAACCACTCAGCAGATCCAGCGACGGATCCTTAATCTTCTTTTCCAGCTCTCTGTCCAAGCTCGCACGCAATCCGTTCACCAAAACTGAGCGAGTGCCATCAAGAATTCATACTTTATACCAAAAATACACCTCACCTGCGACTCTTGGAAATGCTTGAAACTTTGCAAACCCATCTACCTCAACCGTACGGCCCTCGTGGTCAACGACTAGTGGGCCGCCAAACATGAGAATTGGCCAACTTTTTACGGAAATCGACTAAGAACGCCAGAAATTATTGCAAAAAAGCAAACAGCTTACGGTGAAATCATAGTCGCATCTCTCAAAAAAACTTTTGATGTCTGCATCTTTTGATGATATCTGGCCCAAGATACATCACAGTGGTTGGTCTTCTCAGACGGCAAGTAAAAAGAAAAAAAAGGAGCACTCACGCCACAAACAGGTCTTCAAACTTTCCCACATCCGACAAAACTGAGCTCGGATGCAAGAATACTCGACCGTCCGAGCACGTGGAAAACGTGACTTCGTGGGCCGCGGCTTCCTTCTCAACTGCCCCATGCGCAGTCTCAACGTACGAAACTTCAGGGAGCTTCACACTTGCAATTTGCGGATAAAGACCTGCCGCAACCGCCGCCTTCACTATGCGGCTATCATCCGAGTAAATATTGCATTCACCGGTGCCCGTCAGGGCCGCTTCGACGTTCTCGCGCTTGATAAACCCAATGTCGGCAAGAATGTCCGCATATTGCCGCCGCAAATCAGATATTGCTACGAGCGCCGTCATTGACAGAAAATTCTACGTCGCTCACCATTTCAGGAAACAAAAATCAATTCAAAAGAATTTACCAGGTCGCAAAAGTCCCGCTCGGCCAGCTTACCGCTTGCACTTGCCTTTAACCACGCGTCATATGCTCTACTGTCGGTGAGCAAATCACTTTTGTCCCAAGAAAACTGTGCGCGCTTGGCTCTAGCCTCATCACGTTTATCCGGCGGAGAGATGAAGGGCGATTTGGATGATAAAAGTGCCGCGATTGTGAGTACTGGATGAATGCAGTGGAAAATTGACGCAAAGCTATTTTTTGTTTTAACGGAAAGAGAGAGTACCGAAAATACTCACATGAGCATTTTTGCGACACGCAAATCTGTGGGAATTGTCGCCATATGTCTGCCCAGTGGCGTCAGCATCTCGGATTCAGGATCCACTGCACGCAACTCCCGTAGAACAGAGATTGCAGCGAAGATGTTAGCATCCGCTGGCGGCGTGAGAGCGCGACCCAAGAATCCGGCAACGTCTTCCACCCCCATCGCCTTCAGCGCCAAACAAAGCTGTTCCAGCGGCACGCGCAGCATTTCGGGTACACCATGCGCTGCCATTGATTCACGCTCTAGGTGGCGCGTGTACAGCTTGATGCACAGTCCGCTGCGTACACGCCCCGCGCGACCGCGTCGCTGCTTACACGCTGCACGCGACGCCAGCGTATCCACGAGACACAGCGTACCGTCCTCGAATCGCGTCTCTTTCACTCGGCCACTGTCCACAACGTATACCACGTCGTCGATTGTGATACTCGTCTCCGCAACATTCGTGGAGACTATTACCTTGCGGTGTCCTTTCTTCGGCCGCTTGAACACGTTGCTTTGCTCCCGCGGCGACAGCTGTGCATGAAGCGGATACAATTCCAGCTTATAAACTGAGCCAACGTCCGATTGGATCACGTCGATGCACCGCTTGATTTCCATTGCACCTACGAGTTTGTGACAGCTTGTTAAACTAATGCAAATGCATCGCGTGTACCTTGCAAAAATACCAGCACCGCGCCGTCGTCCCCCAGTCCACATACGTACTTCACCGCCGCCGCCACCATCGCATAATCCACCGAATTGTTTGCCGACTCACGCATCAACCAATGCACTGCTCGCGGCTCGAGCCCCATACGTGTGTACGACTCTTGCAACTCATTCTTGACATCGTCTGATCGCACCACGTCTTGAGATTGGTCTGCATCCTTCGCTTGTAGCTGCTGCTGCTGCTGCTGCTGCGGAGGTCCTCGCGTCGCACCACGCGCCGTACGCCGCGCCTCCGGGACGTACTTGGACTCTACCAAGAAATCCTCAAGATATCTTTCAAGACCGTCACAACTCGATGACCTCAATAAAAAACACTGAACTTACATATCCGTGACAGGGTGCGTGAAGCCAGGGATGGACAGCACTGGCGCGCCACGAAAGTAGTTGGAAAACGTCTCCGAGTCAATCGTTGCGCTCATTAATACTAATCGAAATTCTGGCCGCTTCGACAGCAAATCTTTCAAAATTACGAGCAGGAAATCACTGTCCACTGTTTCGTTGTTTTTTTTTGTTTGGTTGTTGTTGAAGCTCAGGGCACAAAGAAGTTTCAGTGTTGCGTACCGCTTCGTTCATGCACCTCGTCCACAATCACGTGCGTCACGCGCGTCAGAGCAGGGTCGCCGTGAAGCATTCGGAGCAAGATACCCGTAGTCGCGAAGATCAGGCGTGTCTGAGACGACCGCTTCGTTTCGCCGCGAATGCTGTACCCAATTGACTCGCCAACAGCTTCTGCGCGCTCAGATGCCACGCGCTCCGCGAGTGAAAGAGCGGATATTCGTCGAGGTTGCGTGCATATGATGTTGCACTTCCCGCCCTTACCTGAACTAAGCACATCTTCGAGAATGAACTGCCCTGTCTGCGTGCTTTTCCCGCATCCTGTTTCTCCACAGATTATAACGACTTGGTTGCTTCTTACGCTCTAAAAACACGAATCGTTCAATCTTTCCATTAACTTTCAGCGGAAAACCATGAACCTCGATGATCTTTTCGCGGTAACTGTACGACGGCAGCCTTTGCCGCCCGGATAGCATCAGTTTATATTCCTTTGTCGCGATTTGCTGCTCATATCTGATTCTAAGTTCCTCGCCTCTTGATGAAATGTCAGCTGCTGTTTCGACAGGCAGCGCTTTCTTTTTGGAAGTTGGCTTGATCAGTTTTTCTGGTGCAGGTTCCATAACAGCCGCTTGGCCAGCTGTTGCTTGCTTCAGTTCCATCAAAGTGACTCCCGGATTTTCTAGAATTGAGCAGAAGTTATCCTGTATCCATTGCACCATTTCGAAAACCATTGGCGAGCCAAGCCATTTGGAGACAGCCTCGGAAGAAAGTTTTTTCAGAATGCTCAACCGCATATAAGATGGAATCGACGAACTTGTCACCATCATTGCGGGCAACTCTGCGGGATACTTGCTGTTCTCGGAAACGCCAACATGAAAAACCACGTCATAGATTTCACTGCTTGTCATGGAGAGATCAATCTTGAGCTGCACCATCCCGTTTCTGTCGTTGCGCGAAATGGTTTCGGTTCCGTATATCGCTTCGATGGCTTCCAGCTCTTCTCGCAGTGAATCTGAAGCGCATGCTTGAGGCGCGACTGCACCTGATACGGCGTTTTCAGCGAGCGATAATTTTGAAACGAGAGCAGCTAGCGCGTCCAGCTCTACCGCCTGATGTGCATCGTACTCTGATGCGCAGATTTCCCTACTGAAACCTGACTTGGACATGTATTCGATCGCGCGCTCTCGATTCAGAGACGTCATCGAAGATTGACCTCGTGATATGGCATTCGTCGGTTTTGAATGGAAGCTTTCCGGTAAATCGTCTTCGGGAACGTAGATACACAACCAGTCTATAGCGCCAGTGAGGTCTGTATTGTACTCGAGAGCCTCTAATGCATGGACGCGCCGGAAACCCTTCGAAACCAACACATCGACAAGCGTACTGTTTTCGACTGCAACTTCGCGTTTCGGAGATTTTTTACCCACCACGCTAGCGTTTCTTACCAACTGCTCGACGACCTCGCGCATCTCAGTCGACAACATCACCTTCTGATAAGCTTCCCAAGGTTTTGCTTGTTTGTCTGCCTCCTTCGCAATGCGTTCGTTTTCCAGCTTTGTCTCCCGCTCTTTTGCTTTCAACTCTTGAGCTCGTAGCTCCGCGACCGCAAACGGGTCGGCATGATAGTCGTATTTCTGCACATCCGGCGATTGAGCTGTGCGAATTTCCTCCAGAGACGCCCAGTACGCTTGATGACTCGGCGGCAGCAGTCGATGCAGTGACAGGTGCGATGCGACGCGGTGCAGAGCATACGTCGCTGCCCAGTGCTTAGCCTCCTGCTCCGTAGCGTATACACGAGTGTAGTCGGGGTCCGAAAACGTAAACGACGTTGTCGCGCGTGTCTTTTTGTCCACTGCGGAGATTGTGATAGTTGCGGTTACGCCCTTCGCGCCCTTCGAAGCCTGGTGTTCAGATAAGTTTGATTTCCACCATTGCGGGAAGTGCGACGCACCGAATTGACCTGCGGTTTATTCCAATCCATGCGCTGGCAGTGCTCGTACAGCACGCTCAACGGTGTTTTGCCTGAAGCTGTTGTTGACGCAGGGGAGAAAGACGTGTTCCGATCTCACCGGTCCACGACCCGAAAAGCAACTTCTTTTCGTCGTCCAGAGCCTTTGCGCGTTGCGCACGCAGCAGTGCGTGCTGCTCTCGTGTCAGCTTCTCGCCCGGAACCGGCACAAACAATGCTGCGTGAACCATGTAAGCAATACTGGCGAAGATCCGAACGCTGTGCAGGCAGCCCCACGAAAGTGATCGCGCGGCCCCCGTGCGTGGGTGAGGAAGCTTACACACGTTTCTCTGGCGGTGCCGCCGCGTCTTTGCCGTTGGCCTTCTTTTGGGCGCCCGACGTTTTCTTGGGGCCCATCTAAAAACCAAAAGGAGGTTGGGCTCCTCTCAGCTCGGTCAACGTTAGTCGTCGTGCACACTCTGTTGTTAGAGCCAACAAGTCTGTTTTCTGATCAATCTGCCGTTTTTCACGGATGCTGAGCACATGTTCAGGAACAGATGCCGGCACAGCTGTCTTGCATTGTTAGTCCGCGGTGGTCAAAATGGTCTTTCTGGTGGTGCATCCAGGAGCTAAAATAAAAACTCTCGGTGTTTTCAAATTGCAGAGTAGTTGCTACTCGGCAACTTGCAAAATCAAATCGACTTCGATAACCTTGGCAATTCAGAAATGAAAGGCAAAGCAACCAAAGTGATAGTTGAAAAAAGATTTGCATGACTATGAATTCTTCGTTGCCATTACGAATACCAACAATTTCCAATTGTCCAGCAGATTACAAATAAATCCTAAAGAGCGCGCGGTGTGCTTGGTGAGATAGTTCTGCGTACTGGCGTCATGGTTCGTCGGAAGAATCATGAATTAGTGGCCTTTCTACCAGAACCCGGCAGCAATATCAATACCAGGTCGGCAAAAAAGAAGACCAGCACAACAGAGAGTGGCCGTGATATCGTTAGATGTGACCAAGGAACTGAAGACACTGATAACAGATCCTGCAAACATTATGCTTCGAATCACTAACCCTTGGTTCTTAAGGCGTAAGCAGTTAAATGTTTCAGTTTTTGAGCCCGTATCTGGCTTGTCCTTGCAACTGCACTAGAAGGCATATGCACACTTCCACAGCTGGTGGTTGCAAAAAGGAGAATCGGTTCGAAGTTGTGGATTGAAGTCGCCTGAAATTGTCGCGAGTCTTTATGATACGATAACTGTGCCATGGAAGCTGCTTATCCTCTTGAAAGCCAACGACGGAACTACAGCAGTCAGCATATTCAAGGATAACTGCCTGCTCAGGTTTGTGTTTTGACATCCCTGCTGACACAGGATCACTGAAATCTTCCCGGAGTAAAAGTACACACAATTTAAGTTGAAGTCCCAACAGGCCACAACCAATCAAAATTCGATCGCATGACATCAACACTAAGCCATGTATACGAAAGTTGCAGCCCAGGATATCTAAACCAGTCCCCCTTCCAAGTTTTATCTGACTGAGTAATTTTTTGGGGATTTTTTTTAAACGGCATATTTCATTTTTATCGGAACACCCTGCCGAGCAAACGCTCGACTCAGCTCTGTTGTCTCTAACAGCCCTGGAAAATCATTTGGCCTGAACACTTGAAACGCCTCGCTCATCGCCATGCAAATTGGAGCTGCGCTGCCCATCGCTCTGACAAAACGTGCGTCAGCAACCGAAAGTAACAGGACGCAAGGTTATCAACCGGTCAATAATTCGATAGAGTTCGAATTTTAAACGAAAGGTCCCCGTTTTTCGCACCGCAAGATCGTAGAACACAAAAAACATCCCTTGCTCATTGTTTTCGTCCTGCAAAACTCGAGATTCCGTGAGGAAATTTCCAAGAAGGTTGAAAGACTTGGTGTATCCGTCTGTGGGTTCGACCGAATACAAAGATGAATCATCCACAGTCTCGCTTTCACCGCTGGTCACTGTCTTTATGAAGGACTGCGGACCAGAGGATTGAGTCGAACATGTCGCTGTATTCTCGATACGTTTATACAGCAGCGAGGATCCAGACTTTTCCGAAATCGATACGTTTAAATGTCCGTCACTGGCAGGTATTTGAAATGGAATGCCACATAAAACATCCAACCTCGACCATAATGACGCATAGACGACGCAGCTACTCGCCTCTTCCACACTCATTCCCGTAAGCTTGACTCTGTGAAATGATGACGAATAGAGTTCGGTACTTAAAAACCCCCACACTGATTTGGAACTAACACAGGGCAGGGATTGATGGGGCGTCTGTCGGCGACGGAGAATCCGCAGACCCGCGCACGGACCGGTTGTTGCACTACTTCCAAGACAACGTCGGGGGGGTCGTGGTGTGCCTGGGTTGTAAACAACTATATGAGATGATGCCGTCGGTAAAGGAGAAGACGCGTTCGCACGCTCATATCAAGGGACAAGATCCCAGACACTGCAGATACGGAAGCTGCGGTTCTCGCAGGCGCCGCACAGGCAACAAAGGGGCAAAGCCGGCCAACAGTTGGTCGAAATTTTTAGGCGACAGGACCATCTCCGCACGCTCACCCACCACTTTTACGTCGCGCGCCAGCCTGGCCGACGGCGCGCTGCCGCGGAAGCGCACACCGTACGCAGCTCTCCGTGGTCGCGCTCCGTGGTCTTTTTAAAAGAACCGAACAAGAATGGCATCTTCTAATGAGCAATCACAAATTCGCGTCTGGAGCTCTGTCAGATTTTCCGTGTACGTGTGTGAGGCACTTTTGCCAGTTTCTACGGGATTTAAATTTTTTTCTTACCTGAGCATTTTTTCAGACAAATGAATGACTGACTCAGTTCAAGCCGGCCACACTTCGTTGGTTGAGTTCGCCTTCAAAGCGTCTGCCTTCAAAGCGTCTGCCTTCAAATGTTTAAAAAGAATTGCGTACAATTAACTGAAGCTCGCTATCGCAACATTGGTCGTTTGATTTTACTCCCACAAATTGCCGCTACCATTCAAGTTTTTTGGGCTTTTGACGCGCAATTTCAGTTCGGGTTGCGACCATCTATGTTATTTTGGCTTTCCTTGGCTTGGATTGGCAGCTCATAAGTTATTTTCTCGAACTACCGGGAAAGTATTAAGTATGTGAGTGACCGTTGTTCGACAAACCAATCAGGGTATTCTGTCACAATTCGTCTGAGATCGATGTCAGCAGGAGAAAGTATTCAATCTCTAATTCGCGGCGACACGGACAGCGTGAATAATCGGTGCGACAGCTTAAGCATCCGGAATATTCCGGTGCAGGTCGGTCCAATTCGCAGTCTGCTTATTAGTCAAATTTATCTTTCAAATACAGTGTTCTGTTCAGTTGAAGGTTGTTCAGCACCCTCAGAGGGGCCGAGTCTCTGGATCCACATGCTCGGACCAGCGGCCCATCCAGCCACCCCAAATGTTCGTTGTTTTGCTGATTACTCACAAACGATAGTACAACAAACATTTAGCATACAACTCCTCGGGGTCAGTCCCCAGAATTCGGCCAAATTCATTCTATTCGCATCACTCTGGTCTAAGTATGAGTTATTTCCGAATCCTCCTGCAACCAACGATAGGAATTCAGGGATATGCTAGAAAACCTATCTTACAAATCCAAATCGCAACCTGCGCCCACAATCCCCGCACACATAGATTACGCTACCAACACTACTAGAAACAGGACAGTTCCTCTAGATCGAATGGTGTCGGAAAATCAAGCCATCGGTGGAACGCTTATTGCCGTCCCGCAAGTGCTGTCTTGCTCTCAGATCTACTTCGCTTACTCAAATATCGTCGTTAGAAGGACCGGAGAATTCAGACTCAAGTATTACTTGTATGATGCGGGCGGGTGAGGCTTCATACCAATTTGCGATGTCTGACATTTTACATCAGGCATATTTTTCCCTCTTCGCCTATTGCATCAGCTATCACATCTGCTTTCACCATGTTTCCGCCGAAAGACTTTCCTGGCCTTCCACCAACAACTGATCTCACACGTGAGTTAGCGAGGAAGGGGTTGAAGATCCGTGTTCGGAACCAATTGTAAAATTATTACGGGACAATGGAGAAATAAACGAAAATTTTCAGCGCGCGTCATCCGCAAACTGGAGTTTTCCATCACGATTTAATTCTCCTAACTTCCCCTTCTCAAAAGAGAAGTATTTTTTTCCTCGGACTGTGCTTGGATATCGTTAATCGGTATTCGAATGCTAATTAGGTTTTATCGCAAAGGTTTACTTTTCATGTCATTTATTAGGGAAACTTCGTTGGGGAATACTGCTAAACTTGGAATCAGGGGGCCATAGATGCCTTTTCGCTAGCCAGAGCAAGCCTACGAATATTTCCGATTGTGCCGGCGGCAGCCTCTTGCAATTCCGGGTCATTTGACCCCACCATTCCGAGCAAAAGCTGAACAACGCCATTTTCATGCATGGTTATGCAATTATCGGGGTCCATTGAAAGCTGATGCAGGGCTCGAGCGGTAGAAGTATGAACGTCAAGGTCAGGACTTTTCAAATACTTAACCAGTGGTGCAACCGCTCCTGCAGCACCGAACGCCACACGATTATTTCCCCAATGACAACAACGTGCGATAGCCTCAGCCAGATGCTTGCGGAGCTTGTCATTACGCGTGGTAGTGAGCTTTCCGAGCATTGGAACGACACCATGGTCTGTGATCACCGCTAAGTTTTCTTCGTCTTTGGCAATATTCGCAATTGCAGCGCAAACACTTGCGAGAACCTCTGACTGGTCTGATTTGAGAAGGGATACAATGAGCTCCAGGCCGCCGACAAACGACCGAACCATTTCACCAGCGTCTTTCGCTGTGTTTATCCACAGTCAGTATTTCGGTTGAAACACAAAATCCGAATATACCATGTTCAATGCACGGCGAAATCGCCCATGCAGCTGATGCTTGAACCTGGGGATTACTACTCTTCAGAAGCGACCAGAGCAAGCGAACCCCGTCCAAACGATCAATGATAACCATGCTATCGCTGTCAAGTGCACAAGCACCGACAGCTGTTGTAACGTTGACTAGGAGGGCCTGGTTCGTTCCTGTCAACAAATTAACCAACGGTGTAATTCCTCCGCTTTCTCTGATTCCTTGGCGACCTTCCACTAATCAAACCTTTCAGGCAATGATTTCTGATGATGCAATCTCACATGTTTGGGCACATGCTCCCAGAGCTCCAACGACGTTCACAAGGACATCTTCTGGTTGATTCTCCATCAGACCAATCAACTTCTTGATAGTATTCAGCTTGTTGAATGCAGCGACGTTTTCAACTGATCACAGTGAATTAGCTTTGAATGGTAATGACCAAACTGACGATTTTGGGCGCATTTCCAGACTGCACCTGTAGCAGCTACGAGCAGTTCTTTGTTTGCAGGATTTTCCAGCAAATTCACCAAAGGTTGCAGACCATTATATTCTCTGACCAAGTTTCTGGTCTCATCTGGCAGCGACAGTTATGTTAATTAGGAGATCTGTGAAATCACCTTCTTCAGCGCATTTAAAAATAGCACTTGCACAATGGGTTTGCAATTCTTCATTACTACTTGACAGATTCTCGACGAGAAATTTGATCATCCCGCTTGTGCGAATCGCCACACGGTAATTTTCGTCGGATGAACATTCCTGCAAGATACCTACGACCGGAATCAGTAGATTTTGATTGGAGCTTTCCAAAAGATTCGCGAGGAGCGGAATCGATCCAGCGACCTGAATAGCTTCTTTGTTTTTCGCACTTTTGCTGCACGTCGCAAGCGCCAGTGCACCCGAGACTGCCACAACTTCTTCCTTGGAGCCGGGCTTAACTTTCAGAAGACGCACAAGCTTTTTAATGCCTCCGTATTTGCGGACCGCCCGACGGTTGTGTGCGTTTCGAGCGCAGTTAGCGATTGTCTCTGCCGCGAGGCATTTGATTTCCTCGTCCGAATCACGCAGCAGCTCAACCAACGGACGCATGCCATCGATATTTGAGATGGCGGTTCGAATTTGAACTGTCGTAGTGAAAATGATTGTGATCTCACCGGTCAAAAATAATATCCTTACCGTTTTTGGATATATCTTTCAAAATCTTCAATGCCCCGATTTTGCACTTTGGATCATCTGTGTCAAGCAAATTAACTAGCGTATCCAGCCCTCCAACGTCGCGGATAGCGAGCTGATTAAACTCATTGAAAAGATCGAAATCTCTTAGGGAACATATGGCGATTATTGTTGCAGTTTGGTTTCCACAACGAAGGTATTTGACCAGTTTCTGAATTTGGTAATACTCGGCAGGAAGCTCATCTGAAGCAAACGACTTAATTTGCAACGTGATAAAAAGAGCTGACTGAACTGTTATCGGTTCGTTTTTCCTGAATTTCTTCGTCGGACGACACTTCAGACTCTGAATCACTCAATGTTTCGTCACCACCAGTCGCATTCCGAATTCGGACAGATGGGTGTGCATCAATGCTTAACTTCTTCTCTTCTCCCGCAATTCCTTTGCCTTTCTTCGACTTCAAGGTGGCCCCTTCTTCTGTAAGTCCAAGAGCACGCCATTTCAAGGAAGGTTCGGTTCCTTTGGATTTCTGTCCTCCTTTTGATCTGTTTTAAGCAATGAGCTGAAGATTAGTAATTCAATGTATACTTTTTTTTCCCCATTGCACCAGCTTTTCTCACTTCCTTCCTGTTGGCCCCGACACCCGCCTGGCCGGTTCCGCGAGCATCATTTTCGCTATCGGCATCGTCTGCGTTGTTAACATTGTCAAGTGACTCTTTCGGATCTGCAGCTGCCGCAGCTGCCCCAATGGGAATCCCAGTCAATCCAAGGGCTGGCGGTTTCCGTCAAAAAAATATGAAGGGAGATAATGAGAACCTGCAGCAGTCTCAGATTGGTACAAATAATCCTGGTTGTCGATTTGAGCAGCAAAATGCGTTGACTTAACCCGAAGCAAGTCGACCAAGGACGGGAAAATATCCGATTCTTTGGCGTAATTCAGCTTTTCGTGCCCTTCAACAGTATAAGTCACCGAAAGTTCAAAGGTCACCATACCCCTATCATCAGCCACAAACCCGCCGTTCACGAAAAAACCGTCTCGGGTGACAGTGATGACCACTCGGTCCGGAATGTCGACACACAAGACTTCCACATATCCGATTTCTCCTAAAACTTGTCTCCACGGTGGCGCTTTGCATCCGTTTGCAAACGTATAGCTACTTTCCCACCCAATGCTTTTCAGCGCAGACTTTGCTGAATCAGGCGAAATGAAAGATTGGAGCATTTGGATCTCGGCTGTGGTTTTCTGAATGTCATTATGGCACTGCCTATTCTACATTCAGTAATTGGGAAAATGAAACGATTCGACGCACTGGTCTTGACTGATTACAACCGATTTCAAAAGATCCAAATCAAATGCGTTGAGAATCAACAGTAACTTGTACAATCGGGCATTTGCATCCTTTTTCTTGGGATCGTTCTCAGCTGCATAGGCCTCAAATGCATCAATGAGAACAGAAGAAGGAGATATTGTGCCAGGAATTCCGAAAATTGTGTTGATTGGGGTCGGATTGGCTGCCGATCCAACCTGTTAACCAAATCAAAAAAGATGATCTCAACAACACCTTTCAGAATTTCCTGAACTTCAGAAAGTTTCATTTCGTCCGCAACTTTCAACACACGCTGCAAATATTCGAACGAAGCAACTTTCGCAAGGTAGGACGGCTCGCCTGTGCCGAGAGACGTTCCAGCAACTTCCAGGGTGAAAAAAGGTGAACCATCGGAAGCGCGCATTGCAATGCTGGTGACAGTTGATTTTTGAGACCTACTTGGGGCAGACATTCAGCGATTGTCGATCAAAAGTTAGGCTTTCACTTTGCTCCGGACGCAATATTCCAGATCCCAGCTGTTCCGCCAGATGCAGCAGCAAATAGTGCCGGCTTAAGAGAAGGCGAAGTCCACGAAAGAGCGCGTCTGAACTCTGCCTTTGCTTCCACAGGATGCTGGGCAACAAGAGTGTCGATGAGGTGCACCAGCTCGTAAAAAAGATCGTGATTCGAAACACTTGTTTTCGGATGAGGCTGCGTTGCTTTCACGTCAGCACCATCAGGCGAAGCTGCAGATGCGTATTGAATGCGCGATGAGAGCGTTGCCCCCATTGCCTCTGAAAATCTTTGACAATTCCGAGAAAAATGGAAACGGTGGTTTATGCCACGCCAAAAATCCCGCACATGAAGGGCGGCTCTTTGCCCACTTCAGTGTGTTGCGCAAACTCTGTCAAACAATGCGAGAGATTACCAAAATCAAGCACAGGCAAGTGTCCATCACCTCTGCCCATACAGGCAACGCTGACAAAACTGCTGTCCACAATTACGACCTGCTTCAGTGGATGAATGCTCTGATCCATCCCCCACTCAGGCATGGCTGCACAATAACATGCATCACTGTGCTTCTTGTGGCAATGGCAGACCTGCCATCCTTCACCAACTGGCTTGACAAAAGTTTCATTGCCCAGATCATCATCAATCTTGCTGTGTTTAAAAATTTTTTTAAGCAGGTTTCTGCCAACTTGTTTCATCTATTGAATATGAATTTTTTTTTGAGTTATAGTTGTTGGAATTCCAGATTCTGCAGCAATGATCTGTCTTGCAACATGAAGGTTAATTCATAATGTGGAAAGTTAGAAATCTGACTGCACTGCAGTTCCACTATTCTAAAGTGGCATAAAAGAGATAACTAGTTTGAAACATAAAGGAATTAATGAAGCAGTATCAGTATAAAACAGGGATTGAACCTTGGGGCCTTTGTTGTCCACAATCAGAGATTCACCACTGCACTAAATTGCCAGATAATTCTAAAAACATTATCTGTTATATGCTGCTGCGATTGTCAGGAGTCGATCGGGGAACGTCAGGCAGGACAGGGCAGGACAGGGAGGCCGGAGGCAGCGTCTGGGCAAGCGGG
>JADHYT010000106.1:0-75721 GCA_027604725.1 Entophlyctis luteolus
CTGTATACAATCAACCAGGTTGTGCGTTCTGGTAAACAAAAATCTAAAAAAAAGTGAATAAATAATAAATAATAATAAATAATAGAAGTAGATAATGAAAAAAGAAAACGTAAATTGAAACCACGCGCGAAGAACGACGGAATAATTCAGCACAAAGCATGTTTTCAAAATTATATTCGCTATTTTGACTTGAAATTACTTTATTCCCCATATTCCAAAAGATATTAACCAAGAATGCACAGCATGTCTTTAATCACAAACTAAAACGACAGCGAAAACCAACGCATCCATGTCAATCAAGAGCCGAGAGTTCCAGAGCCTTTTTTCGGGCCATTCTCTGCTTGCATTTTCCCCAGCGCTCGTGGCGCGTGAGACCGTCGCTGCGGCCGAACGCAGCCCCACAGCCAAAGGAGCAGACAAATTCGCGTGCAGAGCTGTGCGTGGTGGCATGGCGGCGGAGGTCCTGGCGGCGCAGGAAGCGGTTGCCGCAGGTTTCGCACACGTGGTTGCGCGGGCGGGGGTCGGCCGCCGCTGGCCCCGCTATCGGTACTGCCGGCGCAGATACGCGCCGGGTTTCGCGCAAGTCTGGACTTTGAGTCGGCGATTTCGGGGACGGCGAAAGGCCGGTTGTTACGATGATATCTTGTTTGTAGTGATCGTGAACTGGAGGTGGGGACGCTGAGGTGAAATGAAGAGAGTAGTCCAGCATATCGAAGGACGGCGAAGATACAAGACTTGAGAGCAGGCTCTGGTGCGTTAGAGCTGCATGTTGCTGGTCAGAGAAGGCGAGAGCGGAGTCGATGGAAGACTGAGGTGTGAAAACAGGCGGAGACTGCGATTCGATAGAAGCGGGAAACATGAACATGGAAGACGATGCGTGCGGCAAGGACAGTAATAGTGGGTTTCCAAAAGCGAATGGGTGCGTATGCCGCCGGAATCCGAAGTTTTCAAAGCTAGCCAACAACTCGGGTGACGATGATGTCGATGGGAACAGGGTCTCGGCGACGCTGCCCGTGCCGTGTGTCTCTTGCGATTGCATTTGCAATGTTGACTTCCGCCAAGTTGAGTACTGGCGGTGCTTGACCGCCGCTTTTGAAGCGCCGGCTGTGGCTGATGTTGAACCTGAGTGCAAGCGAAAAAAAAAAGAGAATGTGACAAAAGAGTGCCACAGCATAAAAACGCACCCTGCGCCTCGATAACGCCATCTACAGATGTGCCAGCTCCATTCTTATCTCGCAGGTGCACTCGCCGAATACTTGCGGAATTCATATTTCCCAGACCTTCGAAGTGACACATTTCCTAGAACTTCAGGTAAGTGACCATGGTGCGACCCGCACTATTTGATTGACATGATGCTCTGTCCCATGTGGCAGAAGCTTCTTTGACTGTGATCATAAACTGCCTTGCAGGATCATTTGAACCAACTCCAGAGAAGGCATTTCTGGTACACGAAAATAGCCTAAGTCACAATTCTAAATCAATTTCTTGCTGTCAGGCCATCATATTATGGCCTGTGCTGGATTCCAGTATTTCTAGTCCAATGTGTCGGGTTGAGGACTGACGAAACTGACGATCAGTGCCAAAAAAGTAAGATGAGGCATCCAAGGCTCCTCGAGTCAAGTCATAAAGAACTCTTCGATGTACATCTTAGTTAAGTCTTCTCAAGTGTGCGTCGTCTCAGAAAAGTTTACTCAGGAAGGTCGCAAAAACAACTGTCTTCAATCATGCATCAAAAGCAATATATGATATGCCGTATTCAATATTAAGCGCCATTAATGTCTGCGAGTGCCATAAGTATTAGTCTGCGCAAAAAATCTGCAGTTTCGGAACATGGCGAGAAAACACTTTTTTCAACAATGTTAATATTGCTGAATAGGGATGGCTTATGAAGAGCTATCGCTGGACGGAGAGGGACGGTAGGAGTGAAGGATGGGCTATCGAGGGGAATCTCCAACTGCTCACCAGATTTCTGGACACACGTTGGACGGATCCTGAGCCCAGGCAGAAGCAAAAAGGGGTGTGGAGCAGCAAGGAAAAGCGAGGCGGGGAGGGCGGGCCCCAGCGGCACGGTTTGCGCGAGTGCGGCGGGGCGTTGCGGGCATGACGCAAAATTGCCGGTGAGCGCCGAGTCTCACGGCGGAAACTGCCGCCGGAAACACGAAAACACGCAAACACACATACGCGCGCGCAGTCGCGAGGCAAATGCATTGCAGCAAGGAATTGCGCGCATAAATCGTGCGATCAGCCCTGCGCCGGCCCCCGTCTTCTTTGGTGCGCGGTGGTGAAATTGTGCTCAGAAATATATATTTATTGCGCGCCGGCCCCAGACACATAGGAAACAAGCAAAACTTGCAACGCGCTCACACCAACAACAAACTGGATCTCTATGTACTCCAACTCTAAGCCTCCTCCGTCTTCCACGGGTCTACCGCCGCCAGCGTGCCCACCATGCGCTGCACGTCGTCCAACAGCGCTTCCGTGGCTCGCAGCTTTTGCGAAAGCGCGTCCACTTCCTGCAAAACCCGGGAATCATACAGTTAAGACATACTGTGAACAGCTTCGCGAGCAGCGAGGGGGGCAGCGCAGTCAAACCTGCGCTAAGGCGTCTCTGGCAGCCACAGCGGCGCTGTAGCTGCCGGCGTCGTCGCGCACCGGTCGCACCACAGAAGCAGCAGCCTCGGCGCGCAGCGAGTCGACGAGCGCGACTGCAGCGAGGAGCGCCTGCCAGTCTGGCCCAACGGCGGTGTCCGGCGACGTGTGGGTTCGCGGCCGGTCGTCGTCGATGGCATCGCGCGTACGCGATGCGGCCGCAAAGGCCAATGCCGCGGCGTGGAGCAGGTGTGCGAGTTGCGCGCGCGGCGCGTTGGGGGCGGCTGCGGCTGAAGTGGTTGTCGTCGTCATGGGCAGTCGCAGGTTGGGGCACAAAAACAAGTTATGTCATCCATCTACGCCCACAACTTCAAACGGCGGACGTCGTCGTCCTCGTTCCCGGCGTATGGCGCCCCGCGGCGACAGTCTGCCTTCGGCTCACGTGGCGGCGCTCGTTTTCTCGGCATCATAGGCACCGTGCGCGGGCTTACCTTCCGCCAAGGATCATCCGCCTTCTTCAAACTCTCTCTCGTGCTCGCCATCATATTGCTGTCGCTACGGTTTACGCGCTTCTTCGCTGCCGCCAATGATCGCGGCTCGGCAAGCGTTTATACAGACAGCACCGATCGCACAAACCATACCGAAGTCCTCGTGGACATGTTCCTTAGCGTGAACCAGCCATTCAACGAGCGATCAGTGCGAATCATGTCGCCATTGTCGGATCCAACCGGCAAGCTCGAGCCGGGCGTGAAAAACACACGGCGGTTTTCCCATTTTCGGTGTTTGGGCGACGACAACAATATCGATGGGCGCGCCGAGCGAGCGTGCGTATTTGAAAACGTTTGCTACGACGTGGAAGGAAAGGAATGGCTTTATTATGTGAGTGCGTGGCATAGATGCAACCTTCTTGCGTATTCATTGTGTAGTGCCAACAATGACGATGTGGTTTGGTTTTCAGAGCCGTCCGGACACTAAACTGAAACCAATCTTGTTCGACTCGGTACGAGGCGAGCGATTTGGGTTTTGGGAGGAAGGACTCGGGTTTATCGGGCTTTCTGGATTTACGCAAGGTGCAACAGACTGGGGCCCCACAGTGAGCAAATTTCGCACTGCCAATTGTGAACCAACAGCCATTTTTTCGATGAAGGTACGCCAGTCGGCGTCTCCAGCATCGACATCGCCGTCGACAACGGCGATCCTGAAGACTGCGCACGCGTTGTTCCATCTGGCGGTGCACGACGACAACCTGGGCCATCTGCTGTGGGAAGAGATGGGTGCGCTGTGGTACTCGATGGTGCGGCTGAACGTGTTCAGCAGCGAGCTGGTGGCGATGCACACGGTGGGGCCGCTGCCGGACCGCGCGCTGAACAGGAAGTTCCGCGACGCGTTTTTCGCGGCGCTGACGCCGCGCGCGCCCGTGAGCTTCGACGAGTACGTGGCAGAGACGGCGCGCGCGCATGGCGGCGGCGCGGGCGCCAGCCACGTGTGCTTCGACCAGCTGATGGTCGGCGGCAACATGCTGCGGTTTTTCCAGAACCGCGACTGGCACAACATGGGCCACGAGCCGCTGTTCTACAGCTTGAGAAACAGGGTTTTGGGCGTGCACGGAATCGACCCGCGGCAAGTGCCGCAAAGACACAAGATTGTGTTCACCAACAAAACCGAGACGCTGAAGAAGGCGATTGATGGTGGGCTGACAAAGAACCGCGGAATCAGCAATCTGGCGGAGCTTGTGAATTTCGTGCGTGCAAAGTACGCCGGGCTCGGCGTTGTCGTGGAAGTCGTGGAATGGCAGAAACTGCCCATGAAAGCGCAGTTGGAATTGATGCATAGCACGACAATTTTTATTTCACCAAGCGGGGGAGTAAGCACGCTGCTGCCATTCCTACCCGAGGGCGCGCATGCGATCTTAATTGACTATTACGAAAGAAATGGGGTCCTGTACTACGGTACTGCTGCGGGACACAGCATCAGTATGGAGGCACCTTTGTGGAACCATGTGCCGCATGTTAAAAAGCAGTATTACCAAGTTTGGGAAGCGAAGGACTTGGTGAGTGATGTCCCTGGCAAAACAGTCGAGGAGTGTGATTGGCGGTATGAAGTGTCAACGGTTGTGGATTTGCGACGAATGGACACATTGATTGAGGCTGCTTTTGAAGACATGGAAGCATAAGCGCAAAGAAACGGTCGCATTGACGGCGTAAAGTTTTTATTGTTTGTCGGTTAAAAAAGGTAAATGTCGGTTACAAAGATAAATCGAAACAGGCAGAGGGAAAGAAAACATAAAACTTAAGAATTGGGCAGCTATGAGAGAGAGTAAATAGGGTGGATACCAAGACCACGATATTAACATAATGTCAGGGGTAAATGAGATTTGCCCAAGCAACAAAAATTCACTGAAATAGAAAGGAAATAAGGGGGGCAAAAAACCACAATCAGTCTTTCGTATTCATTTTGGAGCAGCTTCTCTTTCTCAAATGTCTGGTGACACCATCACTCCTGCCGAATGAAGCGCCACAGTCATTTGGACACAAAAAGCTTTTCACAGTGCTGTGGGTTGATTCGTGTCGGAACAAGTCTTGTTTTCGCAAAAACCGATTATTGCACATTTTGCATACATGGTTTCGAGGTCTTGAGTCCTTTTTTCCGCCAGGCAAGACTGGCGGATAACATCGTTTTAATTTTGGTGCAGTCGCCGGTAGCGATGCGTTCGACGAAATCGGCGGGGGGCCATCACCACTCGAAGAAGTCGGAGATACTAATCCCAAGGAATCACTTGATCGAATTTTTAGTGGAGACGCAGAAATTTCGGGTCCATCCACGTTCAAAGAGGTTGAAACGTCGGGAAATTGATCGTTAAATAGAAACTGGTACAGCGGCTGGTTGCCGTCAATAAACAGTGGTAGACCGTGTGAGGGAATTTCGGAGACGCATAATGTGGGGAATTGCGAATCCGAATAGTTTTGAAGGTGGTCCAGGCTCAGTTGATCGAGATGATCCAGCGCAAAGACGGACGAGCCCATGGACGACCGTCTGCTGGCGGCAAGATCAGACAGCGGCATGAATAGATCAGGGATGTCATCGGAGATTGTGGAATCCACTATGGGCGGCAAGGCCGGCATTGGGATGGGGGGCAGATGGGCAAACAGCGCGGCATGCAGGTCGCGTAGGGCGACGGGGCAGTCGGGGGCGCAGACGGCGCTCGGGGCACAGCAGAGGGCGGAGTGGCCGTCGGACGGCGGATTGAGCAGCATCGAGTTGAGTTGGGCGAGGTTTTTTTGAACTCTGCCGAACGTTCCGCGCTGATGAAGTCGTCTTGGACTGATTTGCCGCGTCACCGGCGGCGGCGGCAGCGCGCAGCGCAGCACGGGCCCGTCCGCTCGCACGCGCCGCGCCACCGCCGCGCCACCCCCCCGCGAGTGCTCTGCGCCGTCCGCCCCGCAGCAGCGCACGCTGCCTCGCCCTCCTCCGCCTTGCATCCAATCCGCCCCGGCCCGTAAATTTCTCTTTTAAAATTTTCAGTCTTGCCCCAAGGAGTGGAGTGAGTGTCTTCCGAACTTGGCATCATCTCGCGCCACCCCGAGATCAATGTTTGTCGCCCTGGAAACGCTGCCCAAGGATGGCGCCGGTGGCAGCAGAGCAAGAGAAATTACCGCCCTCCTCCCCCCCGCCAGACCTAACATGTCCAGAAACTGCACAAAGGCGCGCGCGATATTCGTTCTGAAAAAAAAAAACATCATTCGCGTATATTTGTCAAATGGGATTTCCCGATCAATCAACTGGGCCACATTTCAGTGGTCTGATTCGGAATCGCAAGTCGCTGAAAAGTATTCAAATGAAGTAAAGTGATCGAGGGCTGCAATAATGTACGTTCGGAGCGATGGCTGCTGCATAGAATAGAGACACCGGAAGAACGAAAGGAGGGGAAAAAAAAAGCAGAGTTCATTCCTCTGACATTCTTTGTACGACACTCATAAGCCGTCCTCGGCACATTCACAAGTCCACAATCGCCCACTGTTGGATTGGGCGTTTTCCGTGCGGGAACAATTGGTACTTCTCGTTGCTAGTTGCGAGAGCAAAAGCTGTGCGTGCGGCCCAAGACAAAAATTGAAAAGAAAAAGAAAAAAAAGAAAGAAAGGGAACATGTCGCTGCCGCCAACCAAGAAAGGCGCCGCACCGAAACCAGCAGGAACAGCGGGCAGCGGCGACACCAGAGCGCGGCAGGGAGGGCGGCAAAGCGCGCTGGAAGGATTCGGCGGGCGCGTGCTGGACGCCGCCGCGCCGGCGGAGCAAGTGTTTGAGCACAACGCATGGGACAATGTCGAGTGGACGCCCGAGGCGGAGCGCACCGCGCTCGAGAAGATCGCCCTGCAGGCGGCGCATCCGGTCGATGCGGGCGAGCGCGAGCGGTATTCGAGGGACGCGAACGGTTCGCTTCAACTTCCCGCACGTAACTGATTTTGCGTGCGTGCGCCTGAATCGTTCTCCTCGACAGTGTTCTGGGACCAGTTCTACTCGAATCACACGGACAACTTCTTTATGGACCGACACTGGCTGAAGCAAGAGTTCCCCGAGCTGTTCAAGCCTCTTGACGGGTCTTCCAGCGCAAACGCCGACGGCAGTCGCAAAACAGTATTCGAGATTGGCTGTGGAGCGGGAAACACGGTATGCATCTCCGTCCGAGTTTCGATGCTATCTGTTGGAAATGAACTGATCGCGAAAAAAAAACAAAAAAAAACAAACAACAAAACCATAAACAGGCGTTTCCCATCCTCGCCGAAGACCCATCAATATTTGTTTACGCGGCCGATTTCTCTTCAACCGCAATAGACGTCGTGAAGTCGAGTCCGGCGTACGACGAGTCTGCAATCAAAGCATTCGTGTACGATGTGACTTCAAAAGACGGCATTCCCCCGGAAATCCCCGCGAATTCAGTTGATATCTGCGTCTGCATCTTTGTCCTCTCTGCGCTCAACCCAAAAGACTGGGATCAGGCTACTGCAAACATCTACAACATTCTTAAGCCTGGGGGTGTGTGCCTGTTCCGAGGTTTGGCCCCGATTTGAAGGGTTTTTGAAGTCGAGTGTAAAATCTTCCCCAGATTACGGCAGATATGACATGGCCCAATTGAGATTCAAAAAGGGGCGAATGCTAGATGAAAACTTTTACATCAGGGGGGATGGCACTCAGGTGTATTTTTTCACCCAAGAAGAAGTGGAAACACGACTCTTTGGCAAGTTCGACATCGTCCAAAGCGTTGTAGACCGGCGACTGCTGGTAAACAGATCCCGGCAGCTGAAAATGTATCGAGTATGGATGCAAGGGAAGTTCCGAAAACCGTCATCACCGAAGGCTTCAGAGAACATAAATTAATCTTTCTTGCTCACACACGCCATAAGCCTCAATCGCACACTTTTTTTCGGACACCGTGTACAGCTCATGAAGGCATGCTTCTGTATTAACCAACAACCAGGCTAATTCATTTTGAAAAACGACTTTTATTTCCACAAGCCACACGGGCTCGGGGCGAATTTCAAAACAATTTCTTTCCTTTGACCCTCCAAAAACTTTGCCTGTCACAAACATCCCACTCCACTGTAGGTGTTTGTGTACACGATTTCCGTCTTCTTGAAACCGTTGAACTTCGAAGCAGCAGCAAGCGTGTAAGCTCCCATATGCTCAAAGTACATCCAGTCACCAACTTCTAACTCTGGAAGCATTCCGTCTTTCGTGATACAGTCAATTGAATCACATGTGGGTCCCCAGATGGAGCACGGGTAGCTGGCAATTCCCAAGTTCGACGAAGTCACCATTCCGTACATAACCTTTCCAGCACGGGCAAGAACACGGGGTGTCACCACTTGATGGTCAAAGGTGATGCAATTGAACGATCCATACATTCCGTCATTGATGTAGTACATGAACACTGGATGATCGCCCAATGCCGGCCCCACCAAAACACCGCTGTCAACCATATCCTCTCCAACGGGAGATGACGCGACAGACGATACCGCATCAAACGCTTTTCCGTCGCGTGACACAACACGCCTAGCTACAACGTTCACAGCGAGCGTGAACGCACTGCCGGCGTAGTATCTTCCTGGCTCCGCAATGACACGCACGTGAGAAGGAATCAAGTCGTCAATTGCTGGCCCCAAAACTGCGGCGATTTCCGGAAACGTGATTCCGGCCGTGCCATTTCCGTTGCAAGGGAAACCACCTCCAACATCCAGCAAGGACATTTCAAAGCCGTAGTCTTTGGCAACGTTAATCACCCACGCTGCAGAAGCAACGGCCTGGGCAAAAACGTTTGCGTCAAAGCATCCAGAGCCCACATGAAATGACACTCCGACAACGTCCAATCCAAGGTCCTTAGCAACTTGCAGCAGTCCAGGGACAAGCTCAGGCTTCGCCCCAAACTTCGTGCTAAAGTTACACAGCGACCGAGATGCATCAAAGCCAAGAATACGAACAACACAGCGGGCATTTGGCATATGTTGCTTGATTTTGCGAAGCTCATCGGCATTGTCAAACGTCAAAGTGCGGATGCCTTTGCTGTGAGCATAACG
Organism: Entophlyctis luteolus; assembly: GCA_027604725.1. Taxonomy (NCBI): domain Eukaryota; kingdom Fungi; phylum Chytridiomycota; class Chytridiomycetes; order Chytridiales; family Chytriomycetaceae; genus Entophlyctis; species Entophlyctis luteolus. The sequence goes on from JADHYT010000106.1 coordinate 9,159, forward strand.
AAGGTGAGACGCTTGTTTGCACGGGTTCGCGTAAATGATGTTTGATGGATCTACGCCGTACGACAGTGCTGTTTCGATTTCCGTTTTGCTCGCACAGTCAAACCCAGTTCCTAATTCGACCAGAGTTTTGATTACAACGGGGTCAGGACAGCATTTCATGGCTATTTATTGGTTTTGTCAGTGGAACGTTTACAAATAAAACAAAAACAAACCATAAAAAGGTTCGACGCGCGGAAGCATTTCTTTCCACTGGATGTGCTGACGAATCACTTCCCCCATATCCGCCACAAAGAAGGGATCTTCTTCCTCAAAATTGTCCACTAAACTGTAGTAGTGAGCCATTTTCTCGTTCATGATCACTTCAACAGAATCCGACCGAATTTCGACATCGGAAGCTTTCCTGGCAATTCGCACAGTTTGAGAGATGCGGCTGTCAAAGGCATTGACAGTCTTTCCGGCAGCCACAGCAGTGGCGGAGCCAATAATATCAGTACGTTCAATAATATTGTTCAGTTCAGTGGAGAATGTGAAAGTTTCTTTCATTAGCAGCAGGGCAGAGGACTCGGGCACAGGAGCAACGGCGGGGATGGGGGAGGGGGCGCTTGGTGAAATCAGTAGATGGGTACAGATGTAGTTGAAGATTTGGTGCTTTAAGCAAAATCAAGAAATTGCCGCTGAGGTGGAGGCTCTGAATAAATAGGAAGAGACAAATTGAGAAGGCGTTCCCCAAAAAAAGCAAGTGATGCTCACCAGGCGGCAAGATGCCCAAGAGGACGACGAGAGAGCTGTAGGAAGTAAACGTTAGGACCGGAGGCGTGTGGCTGACGGGGGGGGGGGGTAGGAAGGAGGAGGACAAAAGGCGGACCAATATAGCAAAAAGGGGGAGGGATGGGGTTCTTCACCTTGACGGGCTGAGAGAAGGGATTTTCTAGAAGGCGCTCAGGGAGTGTCCCAAAGCGCAAGCAGAACAAGAAGCGGCGGGGAGCCGGGAGGTCAACTGGCGACTTGCAATAAGTGGACAGACGGGAGGCGCGGAGACGGAGTCAGCAACGCGCGCAGGTGGGAGGGGGGGCAGGAGCGAGGACAGGCGCTGTTTCTTGCGGGACGGGCGGGAGTGAGGACGGACGGGGCACGGAGGCAGGCGCGCAGGCAGACACGGAGGGGACGCAGGCACAAACGCGGTACTCTGTAGCGAGTAGGGTTTTTTGTTGTTTTTTTTTTTTTCCTTCTTTCTTTCTTCGTGCCCTGCATTGCATTGCATTGCGAGAGCCTTGATTCTATTTTTGGATCCCCTTTTTCCGAGATCACTCACTCACTCACTCACATGCCATCCGACGCGGTACCAGAACACCACCCTGGTCCCCTCCACCCACACTCATTCCATCTCTCTGTTCCACTCTCGCCACTCCACACTCCAGCCCACCAAAAAACCCCCAGCTCCTGTCATCTCGCCATCAGCCGTCGCGTCCCCAATCTCCCTCCAGTGGCAAGTCGTGCCAAAGTCCCCGCTCGATTTCTCCTTCAAAGACATCACCTCCCTTGACGGTGCGTGCCGTCTGTTTCTTTCCTTCAAGGCTAAAACCCTGTCGGTTGTTTATGCCCAGACGTGACTGTTGAAGATGCTCGCTCAAGGTTTGAGGTAGGTAAATCTTGCCTCATTTCTTCCCCAATTTTTCTTATTCAAACACCACAGCTTCCGCTTAAGCCCGGAGTAGCGGCTGTCACCACTGCCATTCGTTTGCAGAATAATAGAATCGAATCGGTGGACAACTTGTGGGCATTCTCAACAAAAGTCCTGGCCAACCCACTGCAAATAGCATGGATCGATTTGTCCTTCAACTGCCTCCCCGTCATAGACAAGGTATAACAAATTATCTCGTGCAGAAACTTACTTTTATGATACTCAATTCAGGAACTCATCCAGTTTCCGTTGTTGACGACCCTGTATCTCCATGCAAACAATATCTCTTCTCTGTCTGAAATTGACAAACTTCAGTCCTTGAGCCGCCTTCGGACACTCACTCTCCACGGCAACCCCGTTGAAAATTGCAAAAATTACAGACAGTATGCATTGTCCCAAATTCCGCAATTGAAGCATCTGGACTTTTGCGCAATAACGAGACAAGATCGGGCAACATCGCGAGCGTACGCGAGTTCGTGCAAAAGAAAAAAGGAGAATTTCACGGCCGTGGAGTAGAAATTACTTTTGAAAAAAAAAAAAAAGGGGGGGCCAATTTGACACTGTCTGCTTTCTTAAAACACCAATTTTCCCCAGCCCACGCAAAGCATAAAATCATCAAGCAGACTTGGTGTTGATAATCGTGACAAAGTCTCCGGTAAGTGACGCACCACCAATCAGGAAACCGTCAATGTCTTGCTGAGTTTGGAGATCAGCAGAGTTCTTGGCGCTGACCGAGCCTGAACACACATATATTTTCAGCGCAACCACTGAAACCTGTCTTCATACCTCCATACAAAATACGAGTCTCATTCGCAACTTCTGCGGACACGTTGGCAGCGAGCCAAGCGCGGATCTCGGCGTGGACATCTTGGGCCTGTTGCGGGGTCGCAACTTTTCCAGTGCCAATTGCCCATACTGGTTCATAAGCAATTACAACGCGGGACCAGTCGGTGGGAGAGAGCACGTCAGCGATTGCCTTGAGCTGACGGAAGACCACATCGGTCGTTAAGTTGGCTTCACGCTCCTCGAGCTTCTCGCCGCAGCAGGCAATAACACTAAGGCCTTCCGCTATTGCGAACGCAACTTTCTTTGCAGTGACCTTGTTTGTTTTTTACATTGTGTGAGTCAGACCTTTTGAACCTGGGAATCACCTCGTCAGATTCCTTGAAAATCTCTCTGCGTTCGGAGTGGCCAAGAATGGTCCAGGTAATTCCAAGGTCTTTCAGGAACTCAGAACTGTGGCAAGATGAGTTTTCATTGCCGAAACTCCCGAAGAAAGTTTAAAAAAAACCTATTCTCTCCGGTGAATGCGCCCTTCTTTTCGTAGAAAATGTTCTGCGCTGACACGCCGACTTCGCTTTTGGCTTTGGAGCGGACAAGGTCCAAGTACGGTGCGGGCGGGGCAATCACCACCTCTGTTGCGGCAAAAAGACTGTCGGCGAAAAGAGAAAAAACGTGCAAACAAACAAAGTTGCAGATCGGAACTCCGAAACCAGTGCAATAGATAAGGGCGGGCAGAACAGGGGCTTACCGATTTCGTCGGTGTTCCACTCGACGGCATTCAAGTTCCCGACAATAGTGTCCACAAGCCCTTTGCTTGCATTCATCTTCCAGTTTCCTCCGATAAAGAACTTGCGCGGCTGCGGAGCCAGGCGGGGGAAACAGGGGGACGATGGCGATCAGAAGGTTACAACAAGGAAAGCCATCTCACCATTTTCCGTGATTTTTTGTTTTATCAGCGATAGGAGCAACATTGGTCGTTGTTAGTCCGCCGAAAGAAGCTGAACTTGCCAACGGGGTCCCACGAAAATAGCATCAGCCGAGGATGCAAGTGCACACCAAACTTTGTGTCCGTAACCCAACTTCAGTCTTGACACGACGCATGTGAACGCCGGAACGGCACTCGTGCTCATGGTGGCCCCCATGTGGTCATTCGTTCTCTGATTGTGGTTCACGCCCACACCCACGGGAAAGTACTAGCGTGGTGCGCCGGCCTGGTCTGACTAAAGTTTTTACCCCGATGCGGTACATCGCGCCGTCCATAAGTCATGCAACTCCACTATCGACGTCAAATATTCTACGCCATAACCGAAGACACAGAAATAAGCATATATTGTATCCATTGTTTATGATTATGGCACGACCCGCCCAATCTGTGCGGGTATTACGGGGTGTGTTCTTGATTGGACAAAAAAATGGACTTCTTCGCAAGCACGGGCCAGCTCGTGCTTCTAAATGTTTGGTCTCGCGTGCTGACGTTCGTTCTGAACCAGCTTGCGCTGCGGTACATCACGCGCGCGGTGCTTGGCGTCGTCGGCGTCGAGATGGAGCTTGTGCTGTCGACCGTTCTCTTCCTGTCGCGGTGAGTCTTCGCGCAACGCACTATGCTGTAACTGACAACGGCAATGCGACGAATCCGCCACTCCCCCGATCAGAGAGAGTATCCGCATGGCGCTATTGCGGGAGCCTCCAACGCTTCCACCGGGGCAAACAACACTCTCACGACAGCAGTACCGTGTGCATCAGGCGGTAGTCAACGCTGCGTGGCTGCCTGTACCATTGGGTGCGCTTGCTGCGTTGGGGGCAAGCATGGTTATGGTACGTAGTGGAACCGGCGATTCTCGGCTGCTCTTCTGCGCGGCTGCGTTTGTCGAAATTCTTGCAGAGCCACTGTACATGCTTGCATACAACAATCTGCAAGTGGGGCTGCGAGTGCGCGTGGAAGGCATTGCTGTTTTCACCAAGTGCGTCGTCACGTTGGTAGTTTTGCGGTTCGGTTCGTTGACGGAAGCTGAGAAGGTGACAGACTCGTTTGGGGTGTTGGCGTTTTCTTGCGGGCAGATAGCCTATGCCGCGATCTTGTTGGCTGGATATGGCGCGTATTTTGTTCGGAAGTACTCCGTTGTCTCTATCCAGAACACTCAGTCTCCGAGAGGAATTTCGCTGCTGCTCCCTCACAAGCTGCAAGATGATGACGGAGACTCAAAAAGGTTCGCATCAGACCGATAACCGTTTTAAACGTTTGACTTGCAGGAAGTTGAAGGAATATTACCTGGAACCGAAATTCAAGGATTTGGCTTTTACTTTCGCGAAACAGGGCGTTTTCAAGCATTTCCTGACCGAAGGTGACAAAATATTGTCCGTCGCATTCATTACGGAAGATATTCAAGGAGATTATTCACTGGTGGAGAAGTACGGTATGGTATGCTTCTGTTTTCACAAGAAGGAACAACAGTAACAAGGCAACAACTCTGCATTGACAGGATCCATCATCGCAAGGCTTTTGTTTCAGCCTTTGGAGGAAATGGGACGAATTTATTTTGGGAAGATTCTGTCATCTACAGGTTAATTTTCATGTTGCATATGTGCCAGGCGGTGCGTGTTTACTGACAAAAACAGTGCAGAAAGACCATCGCTGTCAGCGCAACTTTCGGCCCTCAAACTTCTTAACCTTCTTCTTCGTATCTACGTGCTTCTGTCGCTTTTCGCAGTTGCAATAGCAACCAATTACACTGGATTGGTGATTGATGTCCTTGCCACATCAACCTTCAGCAAAGGCAGTGCACCTGCGGTACTTGCCGCTTACTGCGTGTACATTCCCGCGCTGGCCATTAACGGCATCACCGAAGCGTTCGTCCAGAGCGTAGCGCCTCAGGACGTGTTGATGCGGCAAAGCCGGTGGATGGTTGTTTGCTCATTAGCGTTTTTCGCTGTAGGTTGGACGCTGATAGTTGCCGCGCCAGGTTTTGGACTGCATGTCGCTCCGGGGGTTTCGCTGGTTGTTGCGAACCTGGTGAACATGTGTCTGCGAATAAGCTTTTCGTGGAAAGTTGTCCGCGACTATTTCGTCAAGCATATGGGGCAACTGAAAAACGAGGAAACCGTGAATGCGTCGCATGGCCGTGAAATTGAAAGGCTTTTGCATTTTCAAAGCATTTTCCCTCGAAATGCGGCAGTGTGGGCGGCGTTTGTCGTCGCTGGGGCCGTGACGTTCTTTGCAAACAGAGTCCTGGGATGGGAGTCGACGTTGCAGAAAGCTCAAAACGTGGCCGTTGGAGGAACTGCAACGTTGGCTGTTTTGTGTGTTTTGTAAGTTTTGCGACCCTTTTCTTTTTTTTGCATCGCACTGCTGAAATTGGCTCTAGATTCCTTCAGGAGAAACGGCTGTTCTTGGAGACGCGGGAATTTTACCGAAGTATGAAGGGCTGAACAAACTCCCACGCTCGCCGGGGGGAAAGTTCACACTATTCTTTCCAAAAGTGGCGGACATCTCGACGGGGCCCCTAATAAATTTTGTTCAACTTCGAAATTTTGATTGGTGTTGACCAATTGGGATGATGACCAATTGGAAAAAAAAAAGGGGTTCTCTGCGAGTACTGGCTGTGCCTTTCTGGATTTCTCTCATTTTAAATTAGATTCAATGTGTCCAGCGATGGCATTATAACGGGATTAACTGCAATACAACTTTATTTGTCTGTGTTTTCAGTGCAATATGCCCGTCTTTGCCAGCTGATTTGAAACCCAATTTCAGGATGCACCCCGACGTTTTTTCTTCTAAAGAACAGAATGTGTGAACCAACCTCATCAAACACGAGTGTTCGTGAAAAATCCGAGGATTTACTTCAAAAAAACAAAAAAAAAAACTGTCGAAAGAAGCAATTGAAAAAAATAAAAATAACGGCCAGAAAAATTACAACACAGGAATGGCAATAAGAATTAGAATCAGTCGGGTCAGTCCACCAGTGCACTAATAGACATTGTTCGAGAAGAAGCAACGGGTGGCACTCCCACACGAGGAGCACCGTTGGCTGGATTATACACAGAATGACTTGGAGCGGAATTTGGGAAGAAAACCGGTTCTGCCGCTCGATACTCGTTCGGGAAGCGCATCGTCAGGGGCATGTGTTGGTTATGCAATTGAACCGGAAATGGTTGAAATTGTGCTTGAATATGTGTGTCCCCAGAAGGGTGGGCGATGGGGGGTTTCACGTCCTGACTGTAACTGTACGTGCTGGTCATGAGTGCCATGCCGCCGAAGCCGCCTGAAACCGCGATCGAAGACGGGGAGGTCGACCCATGAGACCCTTCCGGTGTGGCAAGGCGGACATCAAAGCGCTCAGAGTGCACCGTATTTTCTGGAGACTGATGCACTTGTGAGTGATGCCCCTGTGAAGTCTTCTCCTTCAGCTGCCGGTAAGCCTTGCTTCGGGTGCTGGAAGAAGCGGTTTGCGTTACATACAGCTTAGTCAGCGAACGCCGCCCAAGGCCGACGATTTTTTTTACCTGTTCATGGAATACACACACGGTATGCGCTTCTTAGCGCATCTGTCGCACTCGGCGCTGCGGCTACACTTCTTGTTGCTAAGGCGGCATGCTGGATAACAGGGACGGACGCGACTTCGCAGTGAGTCACGAATGGCAAAGTGATAGGTGGACGCACCTTCACAGCTCTTGAGGCGCCTGTTTGTTGAAAGGCATACTCCCGGGAACGGGTGCAGGGATGCTGTCGGCACGGGTGTCGGGTCGCGCGGGGCGAGTGCAGCGGCAGCTGCGTCTGAGGGGTCGCGGCGGGCCATTTCCATTTAAGAACAGAAAAATCGTTTATCATGAACCATCCCTGTCAAGCCGCACAGTGCATCGACACCCGCTAACTCTCTGAACCATGTACGGTACAATGCAATGACTTTTTCTGTCCATGGGGGTTTTCCAGTGTGCATTCCGGTGCGTTTTGATTCACGCCGTCGCAAGAGCAGTAAGTCCGCTGGCAATATACAAGTGTTGTGACACAGTAAAATTTTCATAATGGAATTAAAATTTTTCCGAAAACAGCATATTGTTACTAATTGATTTTTCAAATCACATGTTTTTTGCTGTCTGAGCGAGAGATGTTGGGCACTCGCAAAAAAACGTCCAGGCCGTGTCCACCCACGCTTTTCAACTCCAATGACCCGCCAAAGTACTTTGCATAAATTCGAGACATAGGCAATCCAAATCCAAGACCTATATTTTGGTGTCAGAACATCAGTGAATAAGTTCAAACGAAAAAACAAAACAAAATAAACCTGCAATTGGACCTCCCACGCCAACTTGCATTGCCTGCCGAGACTGCGAAGAAAATATGTTACTTGTTAAATCTTCTTCTTCGAGTTCAGACTTCGGAACGGTTGTATACGAGTATTCAAACACTCGAAGCATTTCTACGAAAGAATTCAAGTTCAGAAAGGGATTCATTCAACACGCAACGGAACCTTCTGGTGGGATCCCTCCCCCTCGATCTCTGATACGTATTGTCACATCGTCAGGCCCACGGGCTATGGTGATTTGAACAGGTGGGACCTCATCGCCCACTCTCAGCCTCCCGTTTTTCGCATGATGCTCGACTGTAGCTCTATATGCGTTCTTCAATAGTTCCATGAATATATACTCGAGATGATTACTGATATATGTAATTCTTGTGTCCAAATGGCCTGAGTTAAAAAATAAAATTAATCATGAAGCGAAGTTTTAAGTCGCACCAAAAAATTCGCAATCGGGTGCAACGCCATAATTGATTTCGCAAAGCTCGTGCACATAATTCGCTGTGTTTTTCAGAAGCGACAAAGGACTCAAATTTGTATTCAAGACACCAATATGTCCTGCCGTGGGATCTTGAAGAGCAAGGTGATGTTCGGCTAAAACTAAGTGTGCGGGGAAAAGGTTGGAACAAGACAGCGGAACGCAAGCAAAACCTCTGATAGCAATACGAGCGTGAATCATTCCATCCAAAAATTCGGCTGAATCTTCTTTGGACATGTACTTTCCGCATTCGTGGAATCCTGGTGTTCATTGTAAAAGCACTTCAAAGTGAGGAAGCGGATACCTTTCGCCAAACGTGGAATAACGTCCCCGTGCGAGGCAACTAAATCTCTTAGAGTACTGGCAAAAAGTTCCATGGATTCGCCGTCGATTGGTTTCGGAAGATTCGACAGAGTTTCGAATGAATCGAGGTAGCTGAGCAGGAAGTCAGATAATCTCACAACTTAAACGTAAGCCCACAGTTGATATATTCCACGAATATGAGGATTAACTCCGACAATAAAAGGAAGTTTCTGAACAGCTGTTTTTTTTTTCGGAGCCATGTGATTCGACCATCTTTGCGCATGGGATACGAACCTTTGACACGGCGAGCCAAACGTTTCGGCAGCTCTGAATGCACAAGCAGAGAGCTTTCGGCGAAATTGACAGACTCTCCGAGGTCGAGCAGTCGAGTGAGTGTGACGGGGGTTATGGGAGCAATTGCGAGTTCTTGAAGCTGCGTATTGCTTGCAGCCCATGTACCCTTTGCTCGAAAGCGAACGGTCAAAGGCTGATGCACACTTGAATAAACAGCATTTGTCCGTCTCTGGAATGCAAGGGGTTTGGGTACTCCAAGCACTCCCGAACGGAGCATTTGTTTTTTTTGTTGTTTATTGAATTTACACAGTCGGGCGATTGGTTAAATAACGAAAACCATCAATCTATCAGAAACTCCACGCTCATTTTCCGCGACTTTGAGACCACCGGCTGCGGTGGCTTTGAATATGGAGCGTGCTGGCCGTGGTGGTGTTGATCCTTGGCGTACCTGTAGCTGTCTCCAGCACGAACAGTCGGCGCGATCGACGCGCCGGAAGACATTCGTTCCTGCAAATATAATTGACTGGAAGGATCACGCTGATCAGGTATAGCTTGGGCCTCTGGAAACTGGTTGATGGACGGTGTTGACTGGGATGGAAGTGGCATCCAGAATCTGGTATTTTCCGCCGCAGAAGGAACTTCTTCCAGGGTTCCGTTCTCGTCTGCGAGTTCATCGTCCGGAGCGCTGTGGTGGATGAATGCAGAATCCGTCAGAGTTTCCTGGCAAATTCGATCTTAAGCTCCACCATACCTTTGCCAAGTGTAGAAGTAAACACATTCTTTGCCCATTCGTGCACATCGCGAGCACACATCACCTTTGTCGCACTTTTTCTTCGTCATGCGGCACTCTTCACACGATTTGTAGCGTCTACTGCTCATTACACCAGACTTCAATCGCGGACCCACCAGCGGGTATGAAGAAGAAGAAGCAGCAGCGTTTACCCTAGGCATATTGATGCCAGCTGTATTGGAGGGGTACGCCGCTGAATAGATATTGGGGCTTGCGGAAGCGGCAGCATCCCAATCATCCAAGTTGTTCGAATCGCTTATCGGCGGGAATCTCCGCGGCAACATGGTCGGCACTGGTGCACGCACACGGGACCGAGCGCGCCGGGCAACAGGAAAAAGCTGAGGGGTGGGGCGTATGCCGCGCAGGAGCTGCTACGTTTGCCGTCACTTTTGTTGGGAACTCAAAATTTTCATCAACAAAATTTTGAGGCCAGGGCGGTGCGGGTTTGGACGTCACCGGCGGGATATCTCGATGCGGGCGACAGTCGTAAGGGCCTTGCGTACCGTGGGCTGTTCTGTCGCGGGAGGAGCCATGGAAAGTCGGGGTGATTAATCCCGAAAATTTTGGAAGACACCGGCTCAGCTGTCTTGTCACAACCTACGCAAATGAAAATCCTCTCATGCACAAGAGTCCCTATCCCAACAATTGTAATGCTTTTCTTTTTCAGTGGGTGCTGAACTGACAAGTGCCGTCAACTTGAAGCCGCCTTTTCAACCTAATTAACTATCAACCGGGCTAATTCCCGGCTAAATTACTGCATCAAAGAAGCTTTCTGCACCTTTGAGCACATTCACCTATTAAGTATCACATGGACAGGTTGATCTTGGACAAGGTCGACGTGCTTTTTAAACCTCTAGTCTGTAGGCGTAAGGTCGCTACACATGCCGCAAGCCGATTTGAGCATGCATTCGATTTCTGCATTGTTTGTTTCACGCTATTCCTCAAATCACATTGCATATTGACTTCAAACCTATAATTGGATTTTTTTTGTTCCTTGCTGTTAATCAGCAGCTGATTCACGCCATTTTGATATAAATAAGTTCTTTTTTCTGCTAGAAAGTTGGTGTTCACTGTTATTTGAATGATTTTAACTTTTCAGACACAGTGCTCGCAGTGTCAACCAACATTTTCACACCTTTTCTCTTTATATCCACTCATTGCTGTCGTTTCACGATTCGGCTTTTTTTACGACCTCGGTTTTTGTCCAAGAGGCTTTGGAAGGCTTTTAGTGCTCATTTTTCCGCCGGTGATGAAACTGATGACACGGAGATTCGAGAACTGATTCATTTTTGCTCTGATACCACACAACTTTGTGTCTTCTTACTCAACAAAGACTAGAGACGAGAGGTAGAAGGCGTCCATGCGGAAAACGGATGGTGGGTCAAATTTTGGGAACATCGTTTAAATCCTTTTTACTCAGCCGTCAATCACCGCATCTATATCTGCCCCCATCGGCACTGCATCTTCATCGACAACGACAATATCCCCCCAAAGTGTATTAAGCGGACCGTAAAGATGCTCCAATTGAGGAAATTCGCTCAAACGGATGCGCATAGAATCAAAAGCAACACCAATTGACATTTTCCCTTCCATTCTAGCACCTGCAGTGCTCAGTACTTCAGTAGAAAGTTTAGGCAGTTTCGGATAGCGTTGCGAGAAGTGTGTGAGAAGGAGATTCTTGGCATTCATTCTGGAGCCCGATACAATTTAAAATGTAAAAAATTGAATACAAGCTGCAAACCTAAGTCCAATGTCAATAGCTTCTCCAGTTGTGCAATGGTTTTTTTCTAACGCTTCCGCCATCTTGTCATCTTCGAGTGTGGCTTCATGGATCACCAAATCACTGTCTTTTCCAATTTGCACGAACGTGTTGGATGGCCGACAGTCACCGGAAAATCTGAAGGAGGGAATTCAGAGAAAACAACGAATCGACTGGCACTCACGCCACTTTAAGTCCGTTTTTGTGCCTAAACACAAGTGCATACGCAGCTGCACAATGCTTGACTAAAATTGTCTGAAAAAATTCTACTCCGGCGACGTCTCTCAGCATTGCCGCACTGTTCCAGTCATTTTTCATTTTGAATTACAGATATTGGTTGCGCACCTCTTTGATTCAAAAGCATTCATGAGATCTTTGGAATCGAAGAGAAGTAAATTCGCAAGCCCGAAATCTTCCACATCCGCGTATTCCTGCAGCCATGTAAGGTACCGCGTCGGACCCACCACACAAACGGGTGAAGCATTCGGTTTTTCTGTGTTTAACTACAGAGTACTACTGTGGGTTTGCGACACATGACGGAAATAATCACCTCATGGATTCTTTTCAGAATACTTATTGCCCCTAGATGGTGATCGGCATGCAAATGCGATACAAACAAACATCGTAAACTCCGCAATTCGTTGTCTAATCCGTCAGGTCCAAAATGACGGTACATTTGCCCCAACGTATTCTCCCCAGCATCAAACAGAAACGAAGAATCTGGAAAACGAAGAAACGTCGCGCTGACTAGAAAAAAGGCAGCATTTTAAAGCAAGAAAGTTTTCAAACTCAATACCGTTTCGGTATTTCGCCGGAATTGCTGCACCTGTGCCCAGCGGGACAACTATCATGTCTCGCTCATCAATAGCACGATTAGGATCTCCGAACGAGATCCTCGATCGAATGGCGTCAATTTGCTCGAGATATTTTTGGTGCTTTTCGTATTTATAGCTCTTCACACCATCAGGGTCAGAATTTTCCAAAGCAAACGCAGGTGCAACGGACGACGATTCCAGTAAACGCTTCGGTTCAAACTGATAAGTGAGGAGGGGACGAGCAACAGCAGTCAGTGACGGAAGGTTAGGTACTTTAAGATATTATGAGTCTGCCATTTTGCTACAACCAAATCACCTGATACAAGCGATTCGTCAGGAGTTTCTTGATAGTATGGAATCGGGAAAACTTCACTTGCAGCCATGTTCAGCTTGTGCTGGATTTTTGCAGTTGAACGGAGCACAATCTCTTGGGGGCAATGTTCAATACACGATACTATATGCTATAATGATGTTCAAAAAATTTAACAGAGAAATAAGTTACTTGGCAATCTTTATCGAAAGAATTCATCCACTCTTTGTAGTTGGGGTGATGCAGAACTGAACGGTCAAGCAAATGCACTATACATTGCACAGGACTGCTGGCATATTTATCTGCTTTGAGCAAAGAATGAGAAGTGATTGCCGGAATATACTCGATGGACGGACAATCCACAATGAAGAATACCTGGACCGATAGTTGGAACAAGATAAAAATTTTGTCAACAAACCGCCCCAGGTTTATGTGCGCCGACACATTGTGCGGGTTCAATCACCCTTCCATCTGGAAGAGTGATTGATTCTCCTCGCGACAACTTCCCATACAGAGGGCCGCTTGGTACTCCGAGCTCCTTGGCTGCAGCAACGTTGAACTTTCCGAGTACGCGGGGGCCCTGACAAACATATGCGACAACGGTTGTACTTTTCGAGCACGGATCCATTCGTTTCACATCTAACCGAGCGGCCCTGCCGTCGGTCGATCTGGAAACTTTGTCTGTAAGCGTTTCGGAGCTCTTTTTTGTGCGTTTTCTCGACTGAGATTCAAAATTCGCCGGTGCGAACATATGGCTCAGTATCAGCTGCTCTTTTTCCAGAGATTTGTTGTGATCTGCTGCCACAGTGCGTTTTCCATTCGAATTCAAAACGGCTGAATCATGGGAACTACGTCGCGCGGATGGAGTATCGGATGTGGGCGCCAAAAGAACCGGAGTAACTGTAAGGTTTTCGTCTGAATAAACTTCAGGAGACGCGTCGTCGTCCCGATACTCCAAAACGGCAACTGGCAGGTTCGGTCGATAGACAAAGTGCCGCATTGCTGCAAAAGCGTGCGACATGCCTTGAGGACCCCTTATTACGCAGCCTTTGCCGCCAGCATCCGCAAGCGTGAGAACGAGGCCTGGTAATCCACCAATGCAAAGCCACGCTGCCCTGGTTGCAAAGATACACCGAGTTTTTCCTGGAGAAACAGCAGCTGTTGCACGACTGCGGTCGTTGATGAACCGCTGAATCCCCTCTAGCAAATTCGTTCAATGAGCTTCAGTGAGAAAGGGCTCGAACCAGAGCAATTGAAAAGATATCGCTGCGAATCAAACACAAGAGCCACCGAAGGACGAGCATCGACTGTTGCGGCGCCCAACACTTGGAGCGAGTATTTCATCCTGTCGATCAATCTTTCCTTTTTCTTTTTTTTTTTTTTTTTTTTTTTGCGCAAAGAATCACTTCGCGTCCGAAGTTTCCCAAACGCTACAGCCTTCGAATTTTCAGCGCTCCTTCTTTGAAAACGTAGGTATGTTGAATCCATATGGGTTTAATATTGTGTTGTACGCCTCTTCGACTATCGAGCTGGTGAAATATCCCAAAAACACACCGTATTTGAGCTTAGAAAGTTTCTTTGAGAGTATCCCATGGAACTTAAACCATTACCACTGAAAGTTTCGAAGGTTGCCGCAATAAAACAACTGTGCTGGCTGGCAACGTGAAAAACTAACGAATGTAAAAGATCCTTTCATCCAACGCCTCCATTCAAAAACGCAATGATGGTGAAGCAACATCGATCGTTCCAATTTAGTTTTCAGGTGACAAAGGACTGATTTAATGCGGTAACTGTTAGTTGCAGTAGGGACAGTTGGTAATCATCGAGGAATCGGAAGGTATTGCTAAGGCAATGCAGGCGCATGACCCGTACGGCAAGAACTGCGTGTTTCTCAACATATTGGCGTAGTGGGACCAGACACATGACAGTCATCTATGAGCAAATTTTAAGATTCAATTATTATTGATAACAAGAGGTCAACATCCGCATCAACGCACAAGCGGCGCGGAGAATTTCAAATCAATAAGAGACGAAAAAGGCAAACGTATAGTTCTCTAACTAAGCGCTAGTGTTATGCATGTCAAAAATATGCCAAGCAACTTGAAAGGAGAAACGTCGTCTGAAGTCTTGGAAAAAGTCGAAGTTGCAACTACAGCCATGGTTGCTGTGGTGGTTTGCGTTGATGCTGTAGTATGGTTCGCCCATACCATCAATCCAGTTGCATCGAAAGCGTCGACAACTTTCAGAAACGCAGCTCGAACTGCACTATCGTTGGAAACTCGGAAATCTGAGAAGAATTCTTCCTGCTTCTCAACTTCAAATATATACGCTCCCCACAGAAGCGGGTGTTGTGTCAACAGGCTTGTGTTCAAAATACCAGACCAAAAATCAGCTTGAAATGTGGCATGGTCAACAGTGCTTGTGACGTTGGTGAAGGATTCTCCCGTCACCGGACTAACGCCAGGGCCGCTCTCCCAAGCTCCAGATGTTTCTGAGATCTGAGAAGAACAAAATCAAACCCGAAAACTACTCTCTTCGGACACACCACAAAAGGCTTGTTGTAAAGCATCGCATATTCACTGTACACTGTTCGAATAGAATCAGATATATACGTTGGAGGCATAGCGTAGTTATAGCCCCAGCCCTTGAGGTAGACTGATGTGCCAACAATATCAACGTAATCAGCTCCTGGCCTTGAAAAAAAAAAGGCAATCAGCGAATTGCACGGGCACATTTTCAGACTTACCAGTAAGACGTGTCTCCAGACTGAAGATCAAAGTTAGGGCTCCAGACGATCTTGGCATTTGGAGCTATACGCTTCATGATTGGATACATTCTTTTCCACATGGCAACATATTCGGTCGGCATTTGACCATAAGGCATCCACGAACCTATTGAGTCAGTCAGATTCAGTGGTTCAGGTTCGACCAATACCATTCATTTCTGTGATTGAAAAAGGATTAAAGGTTGTTTCGGCGATGTGGGAGCGGATTTTACCTGGCAACCAGCGAACGAACACCTCTCTACCAACAATAGCTGCCAATCGGATGGCAAGATGTTCAATTGCTTCGTCGGTGATGAGGCTTAAGCCCTGAGTTCCATTGGCTAACTGTGGATAGTTGTCTGTGGAAACCATCAAACTCTCAGCTGAACACAGCAAGCCGACGAACATATGGTCATGAACACGGATGCGTCAGTTTGGTCATTCCATCCATTAGCATTGGACAGGTATGTGGTGTAATCAGTATCGGGATCCAGCACAATAGCTGTTCCATCAGCAGTGACGTTGTATGGAATATTCTGAGCGGCCTGAAAGGATGGATACAAACGGCCCATCTTGGCATTCCAGGACGCCGGTGTCCCATCAAGAAACCATGCTCCCAAGGTGAACTTCCCGAGAGTCTGGGCGGCTGCAACTGCAGACAGGGCGAGGGTCACGGCGACGATTGGGATCATTTTTCTTAATACTTTCTTGACCCGGCCAAGTTATCGTCTATGTTGAACCTTTGTTCACAGCCGTTGATTGGATGCGTCGAACATCCTGATTCTTTCGATAACTCTAGTCCGCAGCCCCAGACAGATACCGCCGCAGCTTAGCGCGCCAGGCGACAGACGCTGTCATGCCGCCACCTGAGAAACGAACCTGGCAAATAAACCTAGGGAACAAACCTTTTTGTCTAAAGCTTGCAAATGGTCCCGCAGTGCTACCTTCGGTGGTTTCACCTCGAGGCAGGCCGTGAATGCGAGGAAAAGTCTGAACTGTGCGTTCACCGAAATGAACGACGCCAGCACGAAACGAAAGCACGACGACGACCGCCCGGCGCCGCATGATGCGGCAAACACCGGCGACGGCAAAAGTAGGGGTGGACAATTGGCCGACACCTTGGTGGAAAGTAGTCGGGTGCAGGTTTCCTCTGCTTCAGCGCGGCCCTGTTGTGCTTGCTAAACCTCATACCTAAGGGTGCATTTGGAAACGCCACGAGTATTCCCATGGCTCCATCTCCTATCGTTAAGCGTGCGTTTATCGCGACGGAGTCTCCTGCAGGCTCTCCAATGAAGGACATCGAGACCGCAGTGGTAAGTCTTTGTTGGTGGAACATCCAAAAGATAAACGCCTACCTTCCCAGCCTGCATCCATCAAAAAGCCTTGTGAGTATTGCATCTGTCTTAAGTTGTAACCAACGAATAATGTGAATTTAATTCAGTCCCCACCAACCTGTTTGGTCGCCCTTCCGCGTCCAACCTGACAACTTGGGACGAAACAGAAGAAATCAACGTTCTACCTGTGAAGAAACCAAACGAAACTGCCGCGACGACGATGCAAACCGCAAACTATACGCGCCCTCTTCCCGTGTTCGGATCCACATCAAGTTTCGGCTCAGCAACGACAGGGACACCGGTATTCGGAAGCACAACAACAACTTCGTCAATATCTTTTGCTTCTCTTGCGTCAGCTGCTGCAAAGAAGAATTTGGACCAACCTCCAGAAAAACCTAAAGACGGCAATAATGTCGGCGGAACTGCAACTTCGGCTGAAAAAAATCCGTTCGGATCTTCGGCATTTGGGGACGCGGGTCGTTCGAATTTGCAGTTTCAATCATTTGGTCGTGGATTTGGAAATTTCGAAAACGGGAAATCAAGCGAAAATTCCAGCGAAACCGCCTTTAAAGAGTCGGAAAAGGATTCGAAAACTGAGGCGAACGATGAAAAAGCGGCAAGTGACAAGGAAGAAAAGACAAATACTCCCGAAGCTTTGAAGCAAGTATCGGCGGACAGTATAAAGAAATTCACGTTTGGAGGGGCACTGGGAGGTCGCGAAACGGAATCAATATCCAGTGGAGATTCATTAAAACTTGTGAGACCTCGCAAATATTAAGATTTTTTGTTTCTGATCTTTTATCGCAGAATTCAATAGTTAAACCGGCTTCATTCAGTGGGACTGAGCGAGCTTTTGGATCGACTTCGTCAGTGTCTATGTCTTTTGGTGCAACCTCAACGAGCAAATCGACTTTTGAGGAACTGCTCAAATCGTCATCCACTGTGGGCGAAAGGACAATTAAGACGGCCAAGCAAACTGACGATGACGACAATGAAAATGACGAAAACGACGATGAAAATGCGTTGAACTATGAAGTTGCTATTGAGAAGAAGGTTGAGATCCCCGAGATCGAAGGTTGCGCCTATTAAATACTGCTCATATCATGCTAACCGTTTAATCAGTAAAAACGGGAGAAGAGGATGAGAGCAACATCTTTTATGTCAGTAATTTTATTCTGGAATTTTTCTTAACCGATTTGTAGCTGCGTTGCAAATTGTTCCGCATGGACGAATCAAATAATTGGAAAGAACGCGGAGTCGGCAATATTCGGCTGAATTACGATGAAGCAACGTCTTCGGCACGCTTGGTTATGCGGGCAGAAGGGGTTTTGCGATTGATTCTGAACGTTCGCGTGTTCCAAGGAATGCCATGTCAGATTGTACAAGAGAAATATGTTCAATTCGCATGTCCCGACGAGTCAGGAGATAAACTTTCACGATTTTTGGTGAAGGTTGGTTACTCACAAACTTTGTTGAATTTTGAGAGCACTCGCACAGACTTCAAACGGAGCATCGGCCGAAAAATTGATGAACCATATTCGAGCATTCTCTGCTCCTGAAGGTGACAGGTCTGAATAAAAGAAATATATTGCGTGATTACATTCTCGCTTTCTATCACACCCGATTCTTGACATTCCTGTCTCCTTTACAGAGTTGGGTTAAGTACCATCTTCAGCCTTTTGCGAGTATTGAAGGCAAACCACTAGTTAATTACGGCCGTCCTGTGTCGAGTTCAAAAATACAACTGAAACTGATAACTTCTACGACCAACTGTTCCAGCAGGTAAGAGCAAACCTCTAAACGAAATTGACCAAAAGAGTTCAGATTATTTTCGTGCTGCATAGCTCGGGGGTTTTTTCATGATATTACGCTGATTTAGTTTTTAAGACACTTCAGACGGGGAAGTAAATTTCTCGGAAAAATGAAGTTCATCACTGCCATTCTTCAGGAAAATTGAGTGACTTGTCCACGAACACTCGCAAATCCCTGCTGCTAGCCCCCACCATGAATCGGTAAATGCCATCAATATGTTTCCATTTGTCTGTATCTATTCCCCATACTCGAAGGTCGAGTCGGGCATCTAAGAGAAACTCTACTTCCGCAGTTTCACCAGCCTCCAGCCAAATCTTCTCAAACCCTTTAAGAAGCTTTGGCGGTTCTTCAGCAGCCTTCGGGAATGTCACGTAAAGTTGGAGAACCTCGTGGCCGCCTCGCATACCGGTATTGGTGACAGTAACAACGGCACGGACCACATGCGAGGGTTGCTTATTGTCACAACGATACACTTCCGATACATGAAGGTTTTCGTATGAGAATGTCGTGTACGACAAACCATGACCAAAAGGAACCACTGGTGTGATAGAATGCTGGTCTGCGTGTCGATAATCAATGAACAAGCTTTCAGAATAGTTTATCTGTGGTGTCCATGATAAAGACCAATAAAGTACATCGGCGGCATATTCAGAACGGCTTTTGAAGATCGTGTACGGAAGTCTTCCGGAAGGATTAGTGTCACCAAACAAAACGTCCGCTAGAGAGTTGCCTGACTCCTGGCCGGGAAGACCCGCAAATACAACTGCGGCAATGTTCGGGTGATTGAACCAAGGCATATCCACAGGTCCCACAGTATGTAAAACCACCACGGTGTTTTTGTTGACGGCTGCCACTGCTTCTATCTGGAGAACATTCATCAATGATTTCAGAGTGACGTATGTACCAATGCATCTCCGCCGTGCCATAACTTCAAGTCGTTCCGGTCACCCCAGTTGCCTTCCACGATATTCATAAGTGCTAAAATTAGCTCTCCTGAATCAGCATTTGCACAGACAATAGCAATATCAGCATCAGCAGCCACTCGAGCTGCCGTTTTGAGATCGTCATTGTCGAAACTTGAAACGACTTCACAACCGATGGCATGATCCCTGATACCTTCAAATGGCTATCATAACGCGTAAATCGCAATGATCTTGACTGTGATATTCTCCACTAACCGAAACAAGCAGCGGAAAATTTGCAGTACCGGAACCCCAACCTTGTGCAAGCGTTCCGTCATTTCCCTGTCTCATAGGAAACTCATTCAAGCATTTCGGACCACGGGCATCCTCTCCAATTATCGCAATCTTCGGTTTTTTCTCTTTCGAAAGGGGTAGTACATTGCGTTCGTTCTTGACCACGACTACAGATGCGGCCGCAACTTTGCGGGCAATGGCAGAGCTTTGCTCGTTGAATTTGTATGCACGACCAGAACACTCGCTTCCTGTTTTGCGTTGTTCTTTGAAACAATTGAACTTCATAGAGGGAAAATCTGGTTTGTCTTGGCCAAATTTGTAGTACGTTGCAAGAATCCTTGTCGCCATATCATTAAGTCTGGCCTCAGGGATGTGCCACGGCGATCGAGGGAAAAATTGTCCGATCAGAGGCCAACTCGCAAAGAACCCGGTCCAATTATACCATTTGGGAAGGACCGGAACACGCCAAAATCCCGGCATTATAAGGTCTGACACCATATAGTCGTAATTTGCATACCAGTCCGTCATGAATATTCCTCTAAAGTCCAGGTCAGATTTAAGAAGTTCATTCACGATCGGACTTGAGCATGCATATTTCTGGTTAATCTTATTGTAAGATCCCATTATCGCACCAACTCCTTCGCGAACGCACGCCTGTCGATGAAATATGGACTTGGTTTCGAAGAGACAATTTTACCTCGAAAGGTGCGAAATAGACCTCCATAAAAGTACGCTTATCGATATTTGACGAGGACGTCGTGCGGAAAAGTTCTTGCTCGTTCCCAATGAAATGTTTGGCAGTCGCAATGACGCCATTTGATTGAATCCCGCGAACAATGAGACTTGCCGACACAGAGGCAAGATATGGATCACCACCTGGGCCTTCCCAGTTTCTGCCCGCCGCTGGGGCACGCATAAGGTTCATGGCAGGCCCGAGTTGAATCTGGAAAGATCGAATAAACTCAAACGAACCCCTTCCTTACTTACACTGAATCCTAGCTCGCGAAACTCCTTGCCCATGGCTGCTCCATATTGCTCCATTAGAATTTTGTCGAACGTCGACGCAACGTTGAGACCAGAGGGAAACGCTGTGACATCGTTCGCGATGCTGACGCCCATTGGTGAGTCCTGCAAATTAAGCCCTCGAAAGCCGATGGAGGCGATGGGTGCAACATTGCCGATCGCAGGCCCCCCTTGCCACTGCATAGTATGAGCCAATACGGCTTCGTATCAACAACCTACTCCAATCCCCATGATGAGGTCCAACTTCTCCTCACGAGTGAGTCGTGCGACATCAATTTGTGCCCGACAAGTGGCTTCGTAATAGGGGTGTGACGGTTCGAGTTCCCGAGGAGGCGACCATATAGCCGACGGCTTCTTGCGCAGGATGAGTGCGGCGCCGACTCCAGCGATAACGGCAACAGCAGCTGCAACAGTATATACATGGATGTCCATTTGCCGCCTATTTTGGCCTTATTGTCAATGTCACCGGTTGTCCCGTCACCCGCCCTCTGTAGGCATCGAATATCGCAATCATCGGCGTTCTCGGTTTTGTCGGAAATTTTCAGAACAGCCGCATGCATGTCGATCTGACTTGAAGCCTGCGGTTGTCCAAGATTCCAGACAAGTACAAGTTTGCCGCAGCGAAAATGTTCCTCACGAATTATTTGCCTGGGTTTTCAGAAAATTTTGCGAGCTGAATAACCGACCATTCCCCGAAGAAGAGATATTGTTTCAATGCAGATTTTCTGCTGCGAACACGTAGGTTAGAAGTTATAACCACCAGTTGTTTGAATGTTTCAAATGGTTAGCTGTTTTCCGTGGCCAGTCTTTCCAGTGTTTTTGAACTCTACCTCCCAGGTTCAAATCGGCCCTCTCCAAAACTTTTTCGTCATTCAGGTTCAACATCAACCCGTCAACATCTTAAAAGCAGAATCAAATTGAATTCCGCACGGGGATAGTTGGCCAGCATGGCATCCCACACATCTCCCTCTCCGACAAGTGATCCTCACCGCGGTCCTTCTTCTTCCACGGATGTCGAAGTTCCTACTGTTTCCGTGCACCCGTTTCCAAACCAATGCATCACTAGCAACATCAGGCTTAAGAATTGTGAAGCTTGCCGACTGACAAACAAGCGCTGCTCCCGAGAAGCTGTGTGCGAGCGATGCACTCAGAAAGGCATTCCGTGTGTATACTCCATGAACAGGTGTGTCTGTCATGGCTCGATCATCCTCACCATCCGTCAACAGCACCCGCAACAAAAAGTTCAAGGCTCTGATTAAGAGCGAAAAGAGCCGTCCCGCTGGCCGGGCAAGATCTTTCAGCAATGCAAGCGCAAAGTTAAATCCGACGTCAACTAAGAAGCTGGAAAAGTCGGAGCGACAACCGGCTGCCATACCTTCCCTGGCAAACCCAACAAACGGGGATGGGAACGGCAGATACAGCAAGTTTGACTTTACATCACTGAGCGCATCGCCAGAGACTTTTGTTGTTCGTTCGACCTCACTTCCGACCTTGGCAAGTCTTGCCCCCTCACCGATTCCTCCCCTGCCTCGTCCATCCACCGCTTTCGTCGATACTGCGAACCTTTCAAGGAGCGGAACAAGCGGAAGTCGCCACATATCTCCAGTGACTTGGCGAGCACCGTTTGCCGGAACGATCTCACTCAGACCACCACCGCCACAATTCGTATCGTCGATGAATTATCTACCACCACAATCAGCGATTCTTCATCTGAACCAGCCGATTCCGAATATCCCATTTGATCCTCTGTGGACACCACCACCACCACATGTGTTCTTTGATGGCCCGTCATTTGATCCTTCACAGACCTCTTCGGTCCATCTGCATCCGTTCCACGGGAATGCGCACATTGGATACGCGAGTGTTGCGAACAAACGCGTGGATGATATGGCGGTGGATGGCGAGAGCGGGCCAGCTTCGGGGGCGTTGGTTGGATACGAACAGACTGGGCATCTGCTGGACTCTGGGTTCGAGGAGGACGTGCGGCTGTTCGGCCTGGCCGCTTCAGCAGACGCGGCGGGCGACGGCGACGGCATTAGCGGGGCGGCAACCGCAGGCATTGTGGGCGTGGGCTTCACCGCAAGCGACCTTGCGCATTCCAGCGTGGACGATATTTTGGCCTCCAGCGACGGGTTTGCGGACATTTTAGACGGGCTGTTCGCGGCGAATTGAATTGATGTGAACTATCCAAAATAAGATGAAGCGTGGCCCTCCAGCGACGCAGTTTGTTGACTCCGACGACGACGGCGACGACGCCGCACCGCCCCGTCAGCCACAGCCCCACTCCGGCCAGGCAGATATGAGTCCTGCCATTGCATCATCTGCCACGGCTCCAGCCGATGAACCCGCCGCTGAGGCTGCGGAGAAACCCGACGCGGGTAGTGCCACAGCAAACCTACCATCGTCGTCACCCGCAAAGAAACTACGGCCACATCCTGCCCTCGATGACTCTGACGACGAGGATGACACTGGCCTGGCCGAGAATCTGACGTGAGCAGATCTGACTGCGGACTTATTGTATTGTTTCGTTACCGACCTCTCTGCTTCCCAAGGTGCTCCATTTGCCGCGGCCTCCTGCATACCGCAACTTCCGTGATTCCGTGCTTACACAGCTTCTGTGCTGGGTGCGTGAGTGTGTGGATGGACAAGCAGCACACATGTCCGCAATGCCGCACCCCAGTAACGCATCTTACGCGCAACCACCAGCTTCAAACTCTAGCTGACGCGTACGCGGCCAAACTTAATCCAAAGCTTCTGCGATCAGCAGAAGATTTGGCAGATCTCGACTCAAAGAGCAAGGTGGAAATTTCAATGTCATCGCAACTTTGTTGTTCACAGTTCAAAAAAGGTCCCCGCAGGCGCGATGGTCGATGTAAAAAAAGTCTTTACTGGCGCTGCTGCGGGAGTTGACATATTTGACGAAGATAATGAAGATGCCGAGGACGAAGAAGCCGAAGAAGGTGATGACGACGACGAAGATGATGGAAAGTGCCCGCACTGCCCGCCGAATGCTGCTCCCGATGGATTTTCTTGCGACGAAAATAATCCACAGCACCAGCACTGCTCAAGATGTTATCGACACATGCCAATGCGGTTTCTCGAAAACCAGCAATGCAAATTTTGCCGACTGCAGTTTTGTGATGCTTATTTTGCGCCCGCTGGTGCAACATCCGGAGGTTGTGCGGCTAATTATGGCCATTTTCAGAAGCTCAAAGGTGCTTTTGGTGGAAAATGTTCGACAGAAACGTTGCCCTTAAATCGAAAAAATTTTTCGTTTTTAGGTTTCACATTTACCGGCATACCCGATTTAGCGTTCAACAATAACGCCTATGAACGGCGTGTCTTGACAGAAATTTTCAACACGAATGGTATTCCCATCAATTCGATATTCACCACGATATTGGAAAATATCGAGTCCGGGAACGAACAGATGTCGACGAAGACGTCATTTATGCCGACCTCGGAGAGTGATGTAGAAATTCGCGGAGAAGATTATTCGTGTTTTACTTGCGCGCAGAAAATATTCGGAGAGTTCTGCTTTTTGTATAGGAGCAAGTACCTTGATGCAGGTCTTTTGCCTGAAGCTGTGAAGAAGCGCCAGGATTGCTGGTATGGACGGGAGTGTCGCACTCAGGTTCACAACCTGCAGCACGCAATGCGACTGAATCACGTATGCGACAACGTGAAAAAATGAATCAAGAAAATTTTGTTGGCTTTTGTGAAAATAAAGGGCTTCCTCAGGTTCGAAACCGATCCGAGTTCAACAACCCGACCAGAGCCAAGTTCAATTCCTTTTCGGAGATTGTGCCACAATAGCCCATAAATGCAACCGCGTCCCCGCATCTGCGCTGTACGAAATATATCTGAATGTACAGCAGGCCTGGCTTTATCTTCTCATACCCCGTCGACGAAAGCAGCTCGCCCGAGCTGCCCCAAGACTTTGTCTTCTGCCCGTCGATGTTCTTTTCTCCCATCCCGGGGGACCTGAATTTCATATCTACCAGCTCTGCTGATGACGCCTTGTTCAAGAGCATCGATAATACCCACGGCACCGACTACGGCCACGACCACTGCTACGACCATCTCTTCCTAGAAGACCAACTACAACCGCAGCAGCAGATATATAGGCATGATCTCAAACTGCAAGGCCTCGAATCCAACTTGGACGCACCCGTTGTGGCACTCCAGCAGTCATTCGAAGACATGGCGGGTCTGCTCGACTGCAGTCTGTTCGGCTTTGACGAGTTTGACGGCGCTATCATGCAAATGACAACGTGCAACGACGATCCTGACTCGACCGCAGCAGCAACAGCAACAGTGTCATCTGCGGCATCTCGGTCGTCGTCGCCATCATCGACAGAAGTAACCGTCGCGCGCCGGATGTCGCTGCCGGTTTCAGTGCCCTACCCGGCCCTGAACGGCACGTTCGATGCGACGGAGACAACAGAGGCAACGGCGCCGGCCAGCGCAGAGGATGTGTGCGCGCTGGCGGCAACGGCAGTGCGCCATCAGCGCAACAAGCCCAAGGGATCACGGCGGCGATGCTACAGTGCGAACGCCTCGACGCCAGCAAAAGCGCCAGCGCGCGAGGCGGTGGGACGGCCGTCGGCGTCACCAACTCTGACCACCGCGCCGGCGACCCCGACGCCGCCCGCAGCTGTTGCTGATTCGCGCGTGCGCGCATACGAGTGCGCGACCTGTCTCAACCGGTTTTTGCGGCGGCAGGATCTGTTCCGGCACGAGGCCACGCACTCGCGCAGTCGCATCTACGTCTGTCCGCGTAAGTGCGGATCTAGCTTTGCCCGCAGCGACGCCCTGACGCGCCACGTGCGCGGAAGCAAGACATGCACAGACTGAAGCTCGTCTCCCCCACCTCAACTGCACGCTTGTGTGTTTTTCTTTGTATCTATTCTTTGAGTGTGTTTGCTTTGTATGTATTCTTCGAGAAAAATTAAAGCTTCAGAAGCATGGTCATGTTTTGCGTTTCACGTTGTTTGCAGCGAAAAATTCGCGGCGGAAATTGCACCAGCACCCGCGGCTTACCCGGCGCCAGCGCCGCGGTTCACTTCTGCCTTCTGTTGCGCCGTCTTCCGGGCTCATGATCAATATTCCCTCGCGACGATCACTGGTTCATAGGACCGACGTTTTTGATCGGCTTCTTCCAGATATCTCCGCTCAGCAGCAGCAGCACCAACACCAAGATCCGACGCACTTGCAACTCCCCAAATCGGGCGCCTTATTCGTTTCGGTCGCACCATCACCGACGTGGCTGCGAACAATTTCCAACCAGCCCGCTGCTGACGGCTGCTCTCGTCGCCGACGTTCGACGACGCGATGCTGGATCTGAAGCTGTTTCCTCCTACGACGCCGAGCGCGGGATCGGCCCTGCTGGGAATGCCGACAGCGGCAGCAGGCGCAGAGGCGGCGGAAGCGGCGGCAGTATGGCCGGTGGATCTGACGCAGCTGCCGGTGTCGCCGCTGCAAACGCACGGAGGGGTGTTCGGGCACGGGGCAGCTGCGGGCGCGGGTACTGCTGCCGCAGCAATGGCGGACGGCGGCGTTTGCGTCGCCTACATGCAGTCGGTTATGGCGCGCTTGGCGGTTTGCGTCGCCCCTATTGGCGGCGCAGCTACCGTACCGGCCGTGCTATCTTCCGCCGACTGTTAGCAGCACAATGAGGGCTTTGCCGCGGACGCGGCGTGCGATGATATTTTCAACGCGCTGGTTGGCCGCGGCGGCAGCATTGACTGCCGCGTGTGGCAGTGCGCCGTCGGCGGTGTCCGGGGCCCCCAGGCACAGTGTGCTTGTGGACGCGTACAGCAATCTTTTTGTCCTGGCGAGAAGCTTTGACTGCTGGGCGAAACGGATGACGGCAAGTTTGGCGCGGACTCGAGAGCAATTGCACCGGCGGCGGCGGCGGTGTTTTTGGGCATCCAGCGGCAATGCACTCTCGGAGAGTGTGTGCGCTGTGAAGATCTCCCGGCCCTCTCCGACAGGCGTTACAAAGTCCACTGCCGCGACGGAGGACGGGTTACGGTGCTGGTCGTGCTTGCGGGCGTTTCAGCGAAAGCAAGACTTGAAGCGTGTGTGTGTGTGTGTGTGTGTACATTCAGCGACTGGCCGCTGGGTGGTATAAGTGTGGCTTGTCAGATTTTCCAAGATTTTGTCATACGGTGATTAACTTTGTTTGCCAAAAAATTACAGAACAGAGGGAAAATTTTTCAGCAGAGTTAAAACTCAAAGAGGAGAGGCTGAGTATTTACGAGATGAAGAGGTGAGAAGGTGGCTGCGCGCGAACATATGCGTACTGGTTCAACAACCAGGAAAAAACTGCAAGCGGACAAATTATACATAAATTTCTGGCAGCAAATTCTCTCGCCGCCATTTGTTTGCCTAAGACTCATCTGCACCCGCTCCTGCTATCTACCCGCAACACATCGCCCAGTCCAGCCCTCCAATCCAGCCCTCCAACCCAGCTCCTTCCCCAACCCGACACCCTTTTGCCCCAATGCGTCTCGCCGATCTCCTCCTTGATGGTCCCGAGGCTGCCTCCACCGACAGACACCCACCGTGGTCCCCCGAATTCTCCCAGCAAGTGTCTCTTCCCTTGCCGCTGCCACAGCCGCTTGCTCTTCCTCACCAAGTATTGGCCGCACAGCCGCAGCTGCAGCCTCCTCCTCTTGCCTCGCCGGATACGTGCTCCGTGCGAGTGAGCGAAGATTCGCGGAGTTCCATTGACTCCTTGCTTCGCGCAGCTTCATGCGTGTCCCCACAGCAGCAGTGCCAGTACCATCATCAACAGCTGCCGAGTATCCACAACAGCTATCCCATGGAGTATAGCATGGAGTCTTTTCCGGAGGCATCGTCGTTCCCACGCCAGAAGCAGAGATTGCATTCGGTCTCCGCCCTCGCCATAGTGGAAAAAATGCACAGCTATATCCCCCTCAGCAATCGACATCAGCACCAGCACCAGCCGCAGCAGCAGCAGCAACACCAGCACCAGCATGATCGCCAGCAGTCGCCGAGTCGGTCCGCGAGTCGTTCCCCGAGCCGGCACCAAGGCGGCTCGGGCATTAACTTCTCTGCGCACATCTCCATACCAGCAGCAGCACAAAAATTTTTTTCGTCGTCACGAAATTCTTCGCCGGCAAAGGGGCGGTCGGGCAGCCCATGCAGTGCGACGGATAGAGTCACAGGTCTGACAAAAGCGGATGCTGTGGACTTGAACGGCCTTGACGGCGATAAAATGGAGGACGGACAACAAGCGAAGGCGGCGGGGCTGGCGCCGCTGACGCAGCAGCAGTATAGCCCAGCGATGCAACGGCCAGCGTCGTTTCCGTTGATATCTTCGCCGACATCGTCTTCCTCTCCTCCGTCGGTCGTTGCTTCGGCCGTGCGCCGTGGAAAATCTGTGCTGAAGGCGCTCGACACAAGGAGGAGAGATTTCCAGTGCAGTTTGTGCGAAAACCGGTTTCTTCGGAAGCAAGACATGAAGAGACACGAAGTTACGCATAACCAGATCAAAGAGTTTGTTTGCCCGAAATGCGGATTTGGTTTTGTGCGGCGAGATGCACTAGTACGACACGTTAAAGGTGGTAGATGTTGAGAACCTCTTAGATAATTTTTCTTTTCTTTTTTTTTCTTCCCCCCATAGGTTGGTTGGTTGTTTTTATTTTTTTTTTTAAATTTTATTTTTCCCTTCTCTGGTTGGTTAGAGTAGAGATGGATTTTGAAGGGGAACTATTGGGATTTGTTGCAAGAGCGTCATAGTTGTCTTTATTAGTGGGCGGTAAGCCAGTTCCTCATAAATGTTAGCGGTATCAGAAAAGTAGTGTCTCAAGCGTGTCTTAAAATGAGCAAAATTTTTTGAGATAGCACCCTGGCACGCACGCACGAGAGAGAGAGCACGGAGAGTAAGAGAGTAAGAGACCAGAGAGAGGTACGGGGACAGAGAGAGAAGGAGAGAAGAAGAGAGAAGGAGAGGGAAGGAGAGAGAAAGAGAGAGAAAGAGCCACGCGCAGGAACGGCAAACATTTTGGCTGGCTCTGGCTGAGGGAGCGCACGCACAAGCAGGACGGGCGACAGGCAAGCAACCAACCAACCAACCAACCACCAAACAAACACCCAACACCGCCGCGGTTGGACCACCCCACTCCGCACTCCACACTCCGCACTCCACTGCACTCCGGCTGGCTGTGTGGCGTCTCCTCCCCACGTACGCACGGACGTCGGATCACTATCACCGCGTGCCACCTTCTCCCCGCCGCGCTCTTCCAGCCGCACTCGCACTCGCACATACGTACGTACATACATACGTACGATGTATGTATACACGCTCAACACTGCCCACCCCCCTCCCAAAACAGACAAACAGACTCTCCCCCGATGAAGCCGTCGCTGTCCCTGCTGATTCTGCCCGACCCGGACGATGGGCCCGCCCTGCCGCCACTCGCCACTCTCGGCGCCAACGACGCCCTCGCCCGCAGCTCCAGCATCATCGCCGACCGCCCGCCCCCCTCCGACCACCCGCACCGCTTCATCTATGCTGCCCCAAAGCCGCCTCACCCTGATTCGGACGCCCCCAAGTCGGCTCCCTTGCCCCACCTGGCGCATTTGTCGCCCATCGCAGCTCACCTCCCCGCCATGAGCACCTCCCCGCCTCCACCACCGCTCGCCGCGTTCGCCCACATGTGTCTTTCACCTTCAGATTCCTCCTACTCCGCATCCCACCACTCGCATTCGCAATGTCCCACCCCCGATTATCGCAACAGCGCCGAGTTTGCCGGAAGTGCCGAATTCCGTCCCAGCCTGGACGCGAACATCGTCTACCATTCGCCCTCCCAACAAATGCGGCCGCTGCACCCCCCAGAACAGCACTATCGACCGTTTCGTCAATTTCCACAATATTCCACCCCACTGGAGCAGCAACAGCAACAGCAACACCATCACCACCAACATCGGCATTCTGAGGAGATTCCGCGACCACACAGCAGCAACAGCAATTATCGTTCACAGCAATTCCAGCGTCCTCAAACTCAGCTTTCACAAGCGCATCCTCTCCCTCAGCCTCCCTCGCAAAATTTGACACCCACTGATCGCCGGCTGTCGCTTCACAAAACCTTTCGTATGATCTACGCCGCAGCGTCCGCCAATCTGCGAGGGACTGGTAGCGGCTTCGGCGGCGGGTCCCGCAGAGAGACAGGAGTGACGGGCGGCGGGTTGGGCCTGTTTTCTGCCGCACTGCAGCTGCAGCAGGACCAGCAGCAACAGTCAGCACGAATACGCGAATTCCAGTGCAGTATGTGTCCGAACCGGTTTCTGCGCAAGCAGGATATGAAACGCCACGAGGTGACACACAACCAAATCAAGGACTTTGTGTGCCACAACTGCGGCTTTGGATTTGTGCGTCGCGACGCGCTTGTCAGACACGTCAAGAGCAAGCGATGTATGATGCAGTCCGAGAAAATGGCCGCGGCTGCCGCTGCCTCATCCGCGGCTACAAATGGAACTTCTGCCACTGTTGCGACTTCCGCCGTCTCGTCCGCCACTTCTTCCTGTGTCGAAATGGCTACCACCCCGCCGGGTCTGGAACTTACGTAATACGACAAAGAATTCTGGGATGGGGCGGCATAAACAGGGAAAACATTGCAAGGAATCCGAACAAAGAAATTAAGAAAGAAAGACGGAGTTTGAGTGAGATTGATGCATCGGTTTTTTTTGTTTTTTTTTGGTTTTTTCTGGTCATCTTTTGTTTCTGTGTTTACTTTGCTGTGCAGTTTCTGTTTTTTGTTTTATTTTTTCGTTGTTTTTTTTTTTTTTTTTTTTTGTTTTTTTTTTTTTGTCTTTTAACGGTTTTTCTATTTCTTTTTTTTTTTCTGTTTTCATTTTGTTTTTTATCCATTTGTTTTTGGGAAAACCAAGAAATTAAAGCATCATTCAAAGGTATTAGGCATTGGGAAAGAACGGCAATTCTGCGACGACAGTGACAACCACGAAAACCATTGTATTTTATTGCCGCACAGCAGGATCCACGCCTTCGTTGACAACCTCCACCAGGAAACTGACCTGCTTGTGCACGGCAGTTGCAGCACCCAGAATCGGCGCCACGCGCTCGGGATACCTAAGCGCGCCCGACAACACCTGCTGCGGCACGTCGTCCAGCTTCGGCTCTAAGTCGCACGAAGCTGGTGGCATCATCACAAACGATGCAGCCGGCAACAAGGATGGCGATGACGATGACGACGATGGAGCAACAAGTAATTCATCGCTCCCAAGGTCAAACAGGCTGGAGAATGTGCACTCTAGTTTGACAGGTCGGCCATCCAAATTTGGTTTTGTTGGATTGGCGCTTTGTGTTGCGCTTGGCTGGCAACTGGTGTCGCAGGATTGCGGTTCATCCTCCAGCTGAAAACAGGCAAATGGATCCAGCGGATGTGGATGACTCTCTGCCTGGTCGGCGCCCACATAATACATCCCAAAGGCGCTATCAAGGTATTCCGCGTGCAGCACTTGCATGGATTCATTCTGTTCAGTCTGTGACATTGTGATGGGGCCCAAGTAAAGCCCGCTCTCGGAGACCGAGGCGACTGTGAATGCAGGCGAAGGGGCATTGAAGCCAAACGATGAAGGGAGGAGAAAATTCCCGGTGTCCA
Source organism: Entophlyctis luteolus (assembly GCA_027604725.1). Taxonomy (NCBI): domain Eukaryota; kingdom Fungi; phylum Chytridiomycota; class Chytridiomycetes; order Chytridiales; family Chytriomycetaceae; genus Entophlyctis; species Entophlyctis luteolus. The sequence continues at coordinate 40,447 of JADHYT010000106.1, forward strand.
AAAAGTCATTTGTTGGGGGAGAGGCGGTCGCAATTGGCGCTGCGGTGATGCCGCCGACAGCGGCTGCCTTTGCTGCTCGTCGGCCCCGCCTGCTGGGCGCAGGAGGCGCAGACTGCTTCAGCATCTTGTAGGCCCTGTTGCGGGTGCTGGGAACAGCCAACAGACAGTTACCACCAACAGCAACAAATGTGCTTGCTTTGCTTTCAAGCGACACACAACACACACCTGTTGTTGGAATACACACACGGCAGGTCCAGATGCCCGCAGCGCTTGCAGGGCAGCTGAGTATCGCACTTGCGGTTGCTCAGTCTGCAGCCCTCGCAAGCACGGAGGCGCTTGTTGGAGGTGATGCATAGCTGCGGGAACGGGTGCGTGTTGTGCGCCATTTGCGTTTGTGTAGTCGTTGAGCAAGCTGATCGGCGCATTCGGACGAACCGGGCGCCGGGCCTCTATTTGTAGAAAGTTGACAGCCAGCGCGGGGGAGTGACTCCGCCACGAAATGGATTCAGGTTCAAAACCCGAATCCCCTGCGCGCAGCACGCAACAGTCCAAGCCTCCGTCGCTTACCTGCGCCCCCGCGCTCCGCCTTCTGAAGATGGTCCGTCTTGTTTTCTACCCCGCCGTGCGCCATGTGGTAGTCGGCCTTTTCGAACCCAAACGCTGCGCCCCATCCAATGCTCTTTCCGGCGCCGGTCTCCCCGAGCGTATACGCATCCACTTCCGCCAAAAATTTGCGAATGTCATCGCAGTAGTCGTCAAGCGGCAGATCGTGCTGATAAATTCCGAACGGGTCTTCGATCTCGTTCGAAATGTGTTGGACCCCCAACATCACAAACGACGCCAGGAACACCAACGGAACTGTGAGCCAGCCGGAAGAAGCGTTGCTTGCTGCAAGCGACGGAATGAATTGGAATGGGAGCGCAAGCAAATAAACGACAAGCGATTGCTCCACGCTGATAGCGTAAGCAGCTGGAATTGGTGTGCCCTTGATCCGCACTAGCTGTGAAAACGTGTCCGTGAGGGCCACAAGCCCCGAATAAATCGGGACGGGCACGGGCGAAGGTTTCGCAACGCATAAATAGGCTTGCAAATGGTTCAAAACATCGAGGGGTATGTCCTTGCTGATTCGCAGATTTTCATCGCTGTGATGAGCATACATCCGCATGTGATCTATGTGAGGGACGAGATCCGTGTATGCCGCCTCAGTTTCGTTGCGCAGATGGTGCTTGACGGCAACTGGGAAGCCTGCCAGAAGGTTCAGAGCTTGCCGAAGATTTTCTCGGCTTTCTTCGTCCGGCGCTTTTCAACAACCCTTCAGCGAACACCAGAAAGTCTAAAACGAGTGCGACTCACTTATTAACATAGCTTTCATCACACGGGCAAGATTGAAAGTTTGGGAATGCAGTGTGGCCCACAATTTTCGACCCTCCCAATATCTATCACTGCAAACCAGCAAGGTTTTTAGCAAGCACAGTCTTGGAGCACTGAAGGGTAACAAAACTCAACTAGGCGGAGTTCAGACGGAACGCCAGGAGCAGTGATAAAACACTTCCCACAACGGTAGCCAGTATGATGGAATTGGGCAGCCAGATTCCAGTGGGAATCACCACGGCACATACCAGCACCGACCACAATGTGACAGCAATCACAGACGGGGTGACGTCCGGCACGATGGACAAACGGAGACGAAACAGGTCACGCCAGTGTTCGGAGGCGTGGTTCTGGGCAACGTGATGGCTAAACGACGGGGTCGCGGACGGGGTCGCGGTGCGCACGATCACGCGCGGCGGCAAGGAAGATCCGCGCAGGGATGCCATGCGCCCGAACTGTGCGGACGGGGGCGGCGCGGCCGGCAGTGGCGTCTGGGGGGTCTGCGGCGTTGGCGCAATCTTCACGGATGCCATCCACCAAAGTCCGGCCGCAACTGTTTATTTTTTTTCGCGCGCGGCGGTTTCCTCACTGCGGCACCACCCGCCCCGGCGGCGACACAAGGATCACGCCGTCCCCACGCACAAACATCATTTCGTGCGCGCGCTTCACTGTCTGTTGTGTGAGTGTATGTGTGTGTGAGTGAGTGTGTGTGATTGTGTTTACAATGCGTGCGCGCGTGCGGTTCGTTCACTCACTCGGATGCGCTCCTCGAACGTCTCCTGGTTCGCGTCCACGACCGTGATAGTCTCGTCCACGTCCGAGAGGACCATGTTCATGTGTTGGTCGTAAGCCTACGAGCCGCGTGCGTGCAGGTCAGCGCCAGGGTCGACAACAACAGAATCGCACAAACATGCAGCCGTCCGCGCAGCTCGCGGTCGCCGCGCATCTTGACGTAGATGCGCTCGTCCAGAGACAGACGCACCAGGTCAAGCGGTTCAGAAAGCTCCGAGACGGCGTCGCCCCCCATTTTTCACTTCTCAACAAAACCCAAACACAGCCAAGGACCGAAGTACCGACGCGCCGCCATGTCCATGCTCGTTCGCCGCCACCCCGCCGTGCTCTTGTTGTGACGCATCGATGTGCGTGTTTTTCTCGCTGGCGAGGCGCTGACCGATGCGATCGACGGTGGCGATCACGATAGCTATTTTGGAAGTAAAGTCGCTCTGCCTGTGAATGTCGATTGCAACCGTAGCAACCGTGGGTGGGCCAACCAGAATTCCCTTTGTAACTCTGAAGCGCGTAGACTCCCTGACCCTATCTTGTTCCTTCCGCCAATGCCCTAAGCATGCAAATCAAAGTAAAGAGCGAGAAACAGAAGAACTTAAGCGAAAAATCAATCTGATGGACGGCGTGATCCAGTTTTGGAGGCTCAAGGGGGCAATTTAGTGGAAGGCATAACACTCGCAAATTTGGCGTTGGGATTGATGGTGGGCAGATTTGATTCCGTTGATCACCTTCCCGTGTTTGGAACAAGGAACGTAGTTGGGAAGAAACAAAACACAGCATAGGCACTGCTGGAAACGATTAAGAATGAAGGGCTTGCGGAAAAATCCGTGAAATCTCCAACGCAAAGATTCGTCGCCGCTGTTTCCAAAGTTCAAAAGGAAGGGCGGGTTTCGATGACAGATTTTGCTCTGTGCTCTAACTCTCGCAAGCAGAATGCACATTTCGGATGATGAGCACATTTCTGCTCGTCAGTGAGGATGGTGGATTGATTGGTGACGATGGAAGTCAATGGCAAAATGGAGCTTCAAGTATCAGATTCTGCCAAAGTACATGTCCGTGTCATGCTCGCAGATGCATTAGACGAGAACGTGAACGCGTTCTTCCACATCAAAGTTTCTTTTCTGACACTGCCGCTTACTGCAATGTTCGTGTCGGTCTTGTTACGCGGGTGTCTAGTGGCACTGAAGTGGCGTTCAGTGTGAGGTCCGTAATCAGGACTGAGGAGAAGTATATCATTGCCTGAACCACGTTGAAGGGGCACCATTTTTTTTCAAACTGCTCTGTCAGTAAAATGGCATTTGTTCGTCATAATCAAACTACGTCATTGGGTCTTTTCAAACCAAACTTATGAATCCGATTTGAAAGAATAAGCGTCAATAGAATTTCATGACTGAGGGATCCATGAGGACGCTTTGCACAATGCTCTCATAAAATATCCTGTACTTCTTGAAATTCTTCGTCCAGAAAAACAAAGTCCCAACCACGAAAAGCGCCGGGACTCACGGCATACAACACACCGTAGCGCGGACAGGAAGACGGCAAATATATGTTGCCATTTTTCGCCACACCCGAAGCGGTTCCCTGTTCCACACGCGGTGCAAAAATTCGCAAACGACCAGAAATGGTGCTTCAGAAAACTACTTACCAGGAGCCCCAAACGGATTTCAGAAATATATGGACCTTCGCACACAAGCCCGATGGACAAATCACCGAAAGCAGTCTTCAGCGCAGATAGTATATCTTCGGATTTGTATGCTTTCTCCGAGGAAGGAGAAATTTCTGCAGCTTCTAGTGCAGCAAAGACGTCATCTAAATTTAGGTCGTCACCCCGCGAGCAAAAGAGTAAAGCAGCAAGAAACTCACATTTCGAGGTCAACAATAGAGTGTCTGTGAAAAACTTCTGCAAATCAGCCGCCTTCTCGTCTCCGACGCATTTTTTGTCGCTAAGCGAGTAGCACGTTCCATGCTTACCCTGTATCAGTCACTGTCACTATAGCAAAGTGTTCACAGCAACGAAATCAAACCCATTCATGGCTCCAGAAATCATTGAAATCTGACTGCTCCCCGCCTTTGAAGGAAGCCCACATTGTCGTCATGTTCGCATATATGCCCAGTTCTCTGATCTGCGCTGCCACGTCCGAGTACGCTCGCGATTGGTCGCAATCATAAATTTGATACCCATCGCAGGTGTCGGGCCACAAGCCTAGTAATGGAGCGCGTGGAGGCGTTTGGATTTTGTTGTGAGATGAGTGATGGCGGACGACGGAGGGGCACGCAACAGACCGTGGATTGTCCACCTATTTTTCGGAATGCGGTTGAGGACGTCGGCGGCACACTGCCCGCGCCGAGCACGGCAGTATCCAGGCAGCCACTGAAGTGCTAGCACCATGATGCCGTTGGATGGCACGCAGCAGCTGTCCGCCGGGGGGGTGGCACACGCAACGGCTGCGGGATCGCATGCAGCCAGGGCCACACGGTCAGATACGGATGCGGGTGCGGCCTGCGGGTACGCGTGCTGCCTGAGGATGAACGCGTCAGCCGCCGCCGCCGCCGTCGTGAGTGCACCAACTCCAAAGGGAAGCTTCATTTTGCATTTGTCATCGGGATGATGCTGTCGCGTGTCCTTGCCCTCCACTCGCGTCCGTGCCCGCGCATGCCGGTCCCGCCTGCGATGATTGCGCGCCGCTGGTTCTCTCTCGAACACCGGACGGGATCCATTTCTATCGCCGACAGCGCCGCCAAGGTGCGTTCGAAATCCTTTCATACGTTTCCCATCTCTCACATTCAACACATGCATGGACTCATGCGTATCTTGCACGTGCAGCGCATCAATCTGATCAATAGCAAGAATGCCCCCCCGCAGGCCTTCAGAATCTCTGTCGACTCTGGCGGCTGTCATGGATACCAATACATCATGGGCCTGACAAACGAAATAAATGAGGACGAAGATGTGTTAGTTGTGCCCGGTTATTACTTTACTTCTTAGTTTTTCTTGCCCTCCTCTCAGGATCTTTGAAAAAGACGGAGCGAAGGTTGTCGTTGACAAGCTGTCCCTCGAGCTTTGCGAGGGGTCTACGCTTGAATTTATCGAGGAGCTGATTGGCAGTTCATTTCAAGTAACGGGTAACCCCAAAGCCGAGTCGAGTTGTGGGTGCAAGCTCTCTTTCAATGCAACCGTTTGAGCAATAACTCAAGTTTCAATATAAACAAACTTTTACAAATAACTTGGTTTGCTTATTCAGAGCTTATCGCAATATTATTATCACGGACTTCAAGTTCGGTTGATTTTCACAGTGACTTCAACTTCAGAATCTTCATTCCAAGCAGTGTTTGGATCCTTAGGGCCAACTTCCACAATGCCGTTCGCGATGTCAACGTTCAGCACGCCAAACGCGTAGCTTCCATTCATATTCGTCGTTTGAACTTTGATGTAATGGCCAGTTGGATAATGCAGTCCGAAGTTTGTTCGAATCTCCGTAATACTGCCTGGACCTTTGGTAATCCCATTGAAAACAAAAATCAGAGTGAATTCCCCTGTTTCATCAATAAACTCCATAAACTTTGGAGTGCCGGCAATCGCAGACGCATACGCTCTGCTGTACAACTTGGCCATTTCTGGGCGAACATGTCCACTTTTTGGATTCCGAATACCGTTGTTTGTTCCCGTCATCTAAAAACAACGGATTAATCCTATATGGAATCTGAAAAGTAAAAACCTTGATATAGTCAGTATATTCCCATCCAGTATAAGATAAAAAGTAGGAGTCTGCCGATGCAGATGTTTCGCGAATGCTTTCAAGCTGTTCCAGAGTTCCTGGTTACGCATTAGTTTCCTCGAAAAGTCCGCAAAGCTTACCGTTTACCCAGCCCATCTCGAATTCCCCCATGAGCGAGCCGCATCCAAGTGCTGTTGATTGCTCCACCCGGTAACGAATTGTTTCCTAAAATTGGTGAGTGAATCATTTCAACAGAGTACTCACATTCACGGACAGTTGCTTGTTTACTGAAGTGTAGTAATGAAATGAAAGCACTGACTTTCGAGCAAATGACTCGCCGCCAGGCACTTTCGTGAATCCGACTGTTTTTTGGACGGTGGCGACAGGTTCGAAAAAAATTATGGCCTCTGGATCGACAGACCTTACTCAAAATTTAAGCTATAGCAAGAGTATAAGATTTCGCACCTGATTCCTTCTGCAACATAGTCATAGAATGGCTGCAAATTCTTTCTGTTCGCAATCAAGGCATTTGAAAGAGATGGATCCTTGAATACATCTGCGAGGAATGCATGTAACGTGGAAAAAATAATTCCTTGGTTTACCGCCGTTCCAAGGTTCGTTAATCTGCTTCACGTTAGTATAGATAAAATACCAGTTGGTGGAAAACCAAATCATATCCAAGAATGTTCTTGAACGGCAAGAAAGTTTTAGCAACTAACTTCCAATAATCAATGAAAGCATCTCGAAGCCCATCATAGTTTTCATATAACCGCTGGTCTAGTTTTTTTTGATAAATATGACGACATGGCGAGAATATCATTACAAGCTTCAGAAACTGCCCGCGTTCCTTGATAAATCGCAAATGGGTGCTTTTCGCAAGACTCAATTGACGGAATTCCATATTCGTTCACAGGGTACCCGCGAACTTCCAATGGGAATGGAAATCCAAACTTGAATGGTCGAAAATCAGCAACAAAGAAGACATCAGGAAAAAATGATTACTCACTGGACCCTTTGGAGGTTGTGCAGCAAATAAAGGAACTCCTTCGCCGCAGAACTTTTCCGAAAATATATCCCTATTTCATTCATAAGGCTTGGAAGCTGCTGGCGGTCTTACTGATGAAAATCCAGCAAAACATAGATTCCGGCGTCACTGCACATTTGAACAATGGATTTCATCGTCTCGAGGTATGTGTGGTTGTATTGCCCCCGTTCAGGCTCAACCCCTGGCCACATGACACCTGGGATTTTGCTTAAATTTCGGCATGACTGGCAACTTTGAACAAGAACCAACCGAGGCGAATGACGGTGGTAGCATGTTCTTTCAGAATATTGACATCGTCTTGATTGAACGAGAATCTCGGTGGCGCGTCGGGGCGAATATCTGGCACGTACGGGAACGCTTTGTAAACAACGTTCGTTCCTCTGAGTGAATCTATGGTCAATTCAAAAGCTTTTCAGCGGTCGACAAACCTCAGAATGCGCACACGATTCCATTCATCGACAAACAGAGAGCCCGGCAGCACGCCGGTTATCCGCGGGACCGATCCAATCTCAGCATGCGCAACCAGGAGTGGATACTGTTGGCGGTGACTCGAATCTGACGGCGCGGAATGCACAGAGGCGACACTCCACAGCGTCAGGAGCGCGGCAAATAGGAAGCGCATTCCAACCAAAGCACCGACAAACAGATTTAGTTTATTCAACAGCCGTCACATTTTTCCAGACCCTCCCGTATTCCTCCAACAGAGGCGCGTAGCTGCTGCCACCAACAGCATCAGTATTGCGGTTCCATTCTTTGATGCAGTTGCCGCCGTTGAACCACAGCTGGTCTTCCTCCCCTGCGTTCTTGCTTTTGATCATAAGCTCCATTCCCGAAAGCCAGCTTTCCGATTTGCTTCCGCTCCGAGAGTCATTCACCATACCGCGTAAGTTGCCATGTATCCAGAAAGGCACATTCTCATGGTCCAGTTGGAGGGTGCGAGAATCACAAATCACCGAAAACAATCCGCCGGACAATTCAACTTTCTTCGAACCAACAGCTCCAGCGTAAGGTGACGAAAAAGAATACGGAATCCTCAATGTTTCACTAGCGATCCAAAGTGCCTCATCGCCAATTATATCGCCAGCCTCAAGAATCAACTTCACCGCGAATTGGAGGGCTACCAAGAACCCAGGCCTTTCTTTATCTAAAGCAATTACACCACCGTCCATTTCTTGTGTTGTCCCAAGAATGAAATTAAGTTCGTTGTTCTCTGTATCAACTGGTAAAGATCGAACAAACAGACTTTTCTGGGCTGATTTTGTCTGATTCGGATTTAATTCGTGAAAAAGCTGGACTGCATCTAGTTGAGACGCTTTCCAAATTTTTTTAGAACGGAAATATGTTTGCCCGAATTTTTGGAAATAGGGAGAATGGAGCACAAGCTCAGGATTTCGCAAAAAGGCGACATCAGAGTCCATGTGAATATTCCAGCGTGAGTTGGAAGCAAGAAGCGACAACAATCTCATCAATGGCGTCATACGCTCAGCCAATTTTTGAAAAGGCAGTTTCGGGAATATTGTTTGAATATTCGTCACAGTGACATTTTGCAAGCTGCTCAAATATTCCATTTGCTTCGGGCTTAAATCTTCACCGAAATAAAAGATCTCAACCTTTGTCGAAATTTTAAATATATCTCGAAGAGAACCAATTAGCAGCAAAAGTTGGTAAAAGTCTCCATAGTTATATGATATGGCTATGCTTAAAGACCTTTCAAGCGATTTTCGAAGGTTCGATGAAGAGCTGAACTTCGAAGGAAGCCAGGGATACAAGGATTTTTCGAATATTGATGTCATCTTGAACATATTACGCTTGAATTTTGCTAGATTTCCTGGAGAATAGTTTGCTAATTGCCAAGTTAAAATTTCCGATTTCCCGTTCAACACACGGTCTACTATCAGATGTGCCCGAGCTTGATTAGAAATTTGATTTATATTTTTTGGACTGTACGTCTTGCTTGACAATTTTTCCAAATCCCGGTAAATGTGATATTTCCAAACGTCAAACAAATCAAAGCTTTCCAAACTTGCTAAAGAACCACCAAAGTCATTTTCTCTGACCAGAAGAAAATTAAACCTGCCATGAACCTCAAGTAACTTACTGTGGAGCTGATGCATGTTCGCCATTCAGGAAATCTAACACCCAAGTCTGGTATGTTTGAATCTCTTCGTCTGTTTCAGAAGCCTTGATCCATGGTTCTCCTCTGTCGTTCCACTCGGAAGTTTTCGAAGTTTCCAGCACTTCAACTACTTCGTTCATGAATATGCTTCGGTAAATGTCCAGAATTTTTTTTTGGTGCTCGTTAATGGGGAATACTTGATTGCGCGGGCGGCGTATGCAATTCATTCCATCGTACCATACTTGCTCATCGTTCTTGTAGTCATAATGCAAGGCAATGTGGGTCAGATTCGAAAATTCATAGCTAGGAGGTAAGTATTTTCGGTAGTCATTAAGAACCCCTCCGTCGTGAAACCAGAAGGGTTCCATATTTTCGTCAGCATGCAAGTGCTTCCCTCGGCAAACAGACCGAAATCCATTGGAATCAATTTCAGCTGAATGACTTGGCATGACCCCTATTGATCCGGCGTACGATGGGTTGAAAATGTATGGGGTTCGCAAACTCTCAAATGCAAACCAGTACGACTCCTTGTCTCCCCATGCTGCTTTGTAAAATGCTTCACGTTCATTCTTTCCGTTCATTTTCGCAGCGAGCAGCAGTCCGAGCAGAACATCTCTCCTCCCTTTGTCCACTGGAATAAATCCACTTTCCATTTCCTCGGTACTTCCTTTGAAATCTACATGGGACTGGGCGTAGCTTCCGGAGAGTGCATATTGTGAAAGATGAGGGCTCATACCCCGTAGAAAATGGACAGCTTCGGTTCGATCTTGACTCCATATTTTTCTGTCTCGGAAAAAAACTTGTCCATATTGCAGGAACAATTGCGATCGCAAAATAGAAGTAGGGTCTTTCAAGAACGCAATGTCTGGATCCATGAATAAAACCTTTCGGAACTGTGATGCTAAAATAGCGTACGGCTTGTATGACCACGACTCTCCTTTCGTTGTTTCTTTCGGGAAGTAGTTGTGAAGATTTTTTACAGTCACATTTGGCATCAGCGAGAGGAATTCGACTCTTTCAGGACTAAGGTCTTGGAAACCACCGTAAAAAATTTCGAAGTGAAGTGAACAGCTGAAGACCTTTTGAAGCGATAGAATGATATGCTGGGCAAAGTAGAAGTGGGTGTTCCCACATGTCATCACAATACCGGTCGAATCAGATTGAAAAGAATCGTACATTTTATCGATCGAAGAAAAAGTGGGCCCTATCCAGGGGTATATCGCCTTTTCGACTTCCGATATTGTTTTCTTCAAGGAACGAGAGAAGCGCCTTACATTCTTTTCCCCTGACACGTTTGCAAACTCTTGGAATTTATCATCTGGAACTTCGTGTAGGACTTTGTTGCAAATCTTATGGACCTGTGCAAGGAAAGCAATTTCTTGCAAGTTTTTCGTGGTATAACCTTCAACGGACAACTGCTTCGTATGTGCAAACAACATTTTCCATGATTGGACTGGATCAAATTGTGTATCATTCACAAGGGAACCCCCGAAGAGACGCTGGCTGAATTTATGTCTAAGTAACTTCCATGACGTCGGCAAATTCGTACCTCTGCGAAATATTCCATTCGCCATTCAGATAGTCCAAAAACTTTGTTTGAACCAGTTTCACGCCAACTTCTTTAACTTCATATTTAAAGATATCCTGATATTTTTTTATCAGTTCTTTTTGAGAATCGCTTAATTCCGATATTTGAGAAATCGGTCGTCTTAAGCAATTTATTCCATCATGCCAAGGCAAATCATCCACTGGAGCATTGTAATGCAGACCATAATGAGTGAATTCCGAGAATCGATAACTTGGAGGGACGTAATAACGATAGTCAGTCAGAACATTCCCGTCGTGAAACCAGAACGGTTGCATGAATTCGTCCGCGTGCAGATGCTTTCCGAAACAGATAGAAGAAAACCCAGCTTCACTCTCAGTCTTCTTTTCGATGCCAATAGAACCAGCGTATGACGGATTAAACTGGTATGGGACTCGTAAGCTTTCAAATGCAAACCAATAAGACTCCTTGTCTCCCCACGATGCTTTATAAAACACTTCTTCGCGTTCTCTTTTTCCATTCATTTTAGCTGCAAGTAGAAGAGCAAGTAGAACGCCCTTGTTTCCTTTGTCAACCGGAATGAATCCACTCTCCATCTCCTCAGTGGTTCCTTTGAACGTTTCCGAAACAGATCGGATATAGGCTCCAGACATCGCATATCGTGATGGATTGGGGTTCATGTGGTTGAGAAGTTTCACTGCGCTTGTTCTCTCACTGCTCCAAAACTTTCGATCTCGGTAAAAAACTTGCCCATATTTCTTGAAAATAGAAGAATTCAACACGGTCGCTGGATCTTTGAAAAATGCAACATCCGGGTCCATAAATAGAACGCGACGAAATCTCGAGGCAAGTATTGCATACGGTTTGAAGGACCAAGAAGACCCCTGCAAGGTTTCGCGAGGAAAATAATTCAAGAGGTTGATCACAGTAACGTTTGCCATTCCTCGAAGAATCTCTATCTTCTCTGAACTGAGATCATCTTCTCCTGCGTAGAAAATCTCGACCGGAAGCGTACTATTAAATATATTTCGCAACGCCATGATGAGATGTTGAGCGAAATAGAAATGTGTCTCTCCGCAAGTAAAAACCACACCAGTCCCAGAAGATTGAACGGATTGATGCATTTCATGAACTGACGAAACTGTGGGAGGAAGCCATGGATAAAGAATTTTCTCGAGTTTCTCAATTGTCCGCTTCAAAGTCCGTTTAAACTTAGAAAGGCCGTCCTCAGGTGAAACAGCCATTAAGCTATGTAGAGCGGTGTTGTCCAAGTCATAGAGAACTCTATGGACGATATGGTGTGCACGTGCACAAAGAACCATGTTGTGGAAGTCTGCGACGTCGCAGTCAAAAGGTGTAATCGATTTTGCAAACGCATGAACATGTTTCCATGTGTCAAAAACGTTAAAATTGAAGTTCTCGGCCAAGGAGCCACCAAATATTTCGTTTCTGGTTTTTGAAGTTTGTGGTCATTATAAATAAGTTACAGACAAGGATCATACGGGCTGTCGTTGTAATTTTCGCCGTTCAAGTAGTCCAGGAAGTTAACCTGTAACAAATCCAGCTGCAATCTGTTTGGCGTGACACCGAAAAGAAGCCTGAGCTCGCGAATTCCAAAGCCAGTTAACCAGGCGGCAAAAATCGCGGTGAAGATGATTTGCCGCAACCTCCGCGCGCTGAGGTTTTTGGCTATCCCAGTCATTTTTGTTTGGGACCAAGATAACAGCTAAAACAAAACAAAAACCCATGTTTCATTTTATCGCGGAACGTTCGTCAGAAAGTCCTAAAGGGAACTGTCGCAGAAAGTGCAGAATGGATAAAGAAGCAATGACGGACGAGCACAAAAGTGCTACGACGGATGACGGTTAAAATTTCCCAATTGGTGGATCAGTACAAGTGCACTTTAGCCGAATACGTTTGAATCGACCAATGGGAAGAATTAAGAATGCGCAAATAATAAATGCAACGGTAGCAGCATCTTTGGGTAACGGCAGGCTTCAACGGTGTCTTTGCAGATAAAAATGAAACACAAAACCTTCAATATATTCGATGCAACCACATTTAAAGGAACAACGCGACACATTCCTCGATTTGTGCACGCAAAATATCGGAAACAAATTCGTTGGTCGTGCGCACTGTAAGCCGATACATCTGGACAGAAAATGCTTGGGTAAAAAAATTCATCAAAAGAAATAAATAAAGTACCTGGTACTGTTCGTTCTTTTCTAATCTCACCATGCATCCCACCTTTCCAAGCTCCGCGCTGTTGAAAATTCCAGCTCCAACAATGCTCATAGGCGAATTGTCGACGTCTTTGATAATTCCGAGACCAACGCCGGCAAAAATTTTCAGCAAATCCGCCGACGGTGCCACTCCACCCGATGCAGGCCGAAAAACAGCCTGAGACTCGCGCGGAGGCCCCCCGATTTGCTTCCAACGCTGGAAAAAGTCATGCGAAGGCAGAATAATCGGAGTGATGAACTTTGACAGAATTACAGGCAAGCGTAGGCTCAAATTCACTGGAATGCTTGACGACACACCATCTCCAATAGCGCAGCTAACCTTCAAGAACGATGCCGGCTGGCAAATTCCAAGACACTCAACTTTATATATTTGATGCAACTGAGATCCTGGGGGGACGATAGTTGGGATGGGCTGCATAAGCGTGACCCTGATTTGAGGGTCTGCTTGGATTTCAGCCGTTAGAGAAGTCACCGGTTGTGATGACCTGTTGCCGAAGAATACTGCAATTCTTCCAAGGTGGTCACGAAATTCCGTTTTGATTCCAATTTCCAGATTTGCATCACGATGAAGAAGTCCATTCGCGGAAGTCACGAGACGGCTATAAAGAGTCAAGTCGTCCATACCACCACTCAGGGGTTTCACAGCAGGCTTAACCAAACTATAATCCATCACACCAGCACCAAGGGCATCTAATACAGCTTCGGCTCTCGCATCCTCTATCGCAGTTTTCTGAATTTGATTGGCCATTTCTTGCTTTGACAGCTCAATAGCTCTGAGCAAATCCGCTTCTTCCGTGCTACCAGCAGGAGGAGCAGTTGCCTCCTGCAGCTTGTCCTCGAACGTCTTCAACTTGTTAGTTGAAACCGCAGCTGATGCGACGGCAACGGCTCCACTGTTTCCGTTTGAAGCTGCAGCAATCGCAGCATCTCGAATCGCCTTGGCTTTGGCAACCTCAGTGTTGGCGTCTTTCCCTCCGATCACCCATGTGCGCTTATCCTCAGTGTCAGCGATTTTCTGGTTCAGTTTCACCACCAGTGCCGATTCTCGTTCCGGATATGCGGGCATTTCCTCACACACTGTCTGAAGCAGGAGAAGCTCCCCGCTATCATTGTCATCAGCACCATTTTCTTGGTCGCCAGACTTCATCGTTGCAAGACGCAAATACTCTCCAGCTCGCTGTGCAAGCTCAACGTCCAGAGTACCCAGATGGGCTCGAAATACGGCCAAAACTTCATCTCGTATCTCTGGAAACAAATTGATGAATTTAACGTATGTCGTCAGCAGCAAGGCGCGAGTTGCCGCGGAGCAAGTCGGAAACTTTGTGTGCAAAGCTGTGAACTGATCCAAAGGTACACTGCCCGGCATATTGGCGATAAGATGACCAAATTCACCCAGAATACTTCCTGCAACCTTCACCGTTGTTTCATGACATGTTGGGGAACGAAGTGCGCTCAGAATAGTTCCAACAGCGTATTCTTGTAAAACTTCGTTGTTTGTAATAATTTGAACAACTCTGAACCAAATGTCGTCCGACACATATTCTCCAGCTATGGTGATAAGCTGAAGCACAACATCGACGTACCAAGAATATTCCATAGCAAACTTCTCGGCCAAAATCGCTATCTTGAGCACCATTTCCTCACGAATTGCAAAGTCAGCTATTTGCAAATACAGGAGTAGTTCGGCGACAATAATCCGAACGTTGGTTTGATCGCACATGGAGTACAGCAAATCCAATGCACGTCGTCTGACACTAATGTCCTTGTCTTTCAATGACGCAATAATTGTATCTTGATGAACACGGAGGGCATCAATACAGTTACGAGCTCCAGTTGCTGCCAAATGACACATTGTTTCCAGGGCCAAATACCTACTATTGGTCTCCTTTGCGATGATGAAATTTCCCAAAAGAATCAAAGTCTGATCAACCAAATCAGAAGCAGCGTCCAAGTGAACGCATAAGTTGATGGCTTCAAACAATACAGCATTTTGGGCGTTATTGTGCTGAACGTTTTTTGGAATTTCCGCGCTGTTTTTGATAATGTAAAAGAGAACTTCATTCAATCGCTGGTGAACTTGAATGTCGGCTGTCGCCAAAAAAAAAGTTGTTATCGAACAAAGTGGCATCGTAGCATCATACCAGGTCCGGGAAAATATTGGAGAAGTCTAAGCAGCTTCACTTGAAGCCATGGAACCGGTATTTTGTAGTAAACGTACTCCGGTGAGTAATCTTTTTGGATCAGAATTCTGTGCAGTCTGCTCACAGCCTTCGTAACAGCACCATAATATGCTTCTGGATAAACCTGGGCCAATGCCGTTACAAGTGATATCACAGAAACTGCAGTTCCCTTTGAGAATGGGTTTCAGAATTCAGTCTGTTCTGGCTTAAGCTCACCAGATCACGGTCGTCCATCATGTAAAGAATTTTAGGCGCCCAATCAATCGCTTCGAAAACTTCGGGGAATTTGCGGAACAGCCGAAGCAGGCAAAGTGCGGCCTTTTTGCGAACAAAACTTGTGTGATTTCTGCAAAGGATGTCAGCGCCAAGATAGAAAAAAACGGGAAGCGTCTCAAACCCTGAAACGAGCAAACTTTGAACCTCCGGTAATAGTGTTGTTGCCATTTCCGCGCCTGCAATGTTCGCAATTGCATGCAGTGCCAAACAGGTAAAGATTTCATTGTTGCTTTGAAGATCACGCAAAATGCAGCTAACAATCAACCGCGACAGATCTTCATTCTCCGCCAGCATGAGTGTAACGGCAAGATAACCCTATTGGCAAATTTCGAAAAATGTGGATGAATGTTTGATCACATTTTTCTTACGATCTGTTTTTCGCTGTACTTGGTCGCACTCAATAATTCGACCATCTCCATAAAACCAAAGTCTATATCCCAACCAAGAATAAACATGTAGAGCAGTTTCGCAACATATTTTTTCTTTTGATATCCATCAAGTTTCGGATCTAGGGACAGAGCCAGTTTGAGAGAGACCTTTGCATGCATAAAAAACGACCTTTAAATTTAGTCCGTATGTTCGATAACTCTTTGTTGATGCGCTTTTCTTCCAGTTCTCTTGCGCGACCTGGAACGGGACTTATCAGAAATTTCAATTGACGGTACCACAAACTGACAGTTACGAAGATCGGCGATGAATATGGTAAGTCTGATTGGAAACCACCGCATGAGCTTCCAAATGGAACAAAAGACAAATCAATACCCTGGACGGGAGTAGCTTATAGACTCGCCAAGACTAAAGACACAAACCTCGCTACAAGCGGCCGCCAATCAGGATGCGCACATCGCGTCGACGAGGACAGCGGGCGGACATGTGGTTCAGTCAACTGAAGGCAGCCTTCAGAGCAACTCACCATGGACATCTTGGGTTGGTTTTCTTGATATGGGAATTCTTTGCCGCCTTCTTCCACAACTCCTCGCTCATCCTTGTTTTCTTTCAAACCATTCAATGATGAAATCAGTCCCAAAGTGGAGCATAATCACGGAGCAGAAGAGGCTCTGAAAAGACAAAAAACAGCTATCAGATTCAGGCGCAGGTCTTCGCACAAAAATTCACCCGATGAAAGGCGGTTCAATGCAACCTTCTACCTATATTGCTCTGCTCTTCCTTACATGCAGCTTACCGCACGAGTGGCTTTTTTCAAAAACGGCTCTGAGTGAGGTGAGGCATTCTGTGCTCAAACCAAAGGATGCAAGAATTTTATATATTCTGACTCCAAACTTGGGTTGAACTTAAAAGGTGGTCGCCATGCACAGTATATTTAAACTGAATAATTGTCTAGAACAAAAGGATTGGTGTTTTCAGGGTATGTACAATATTGCAACAAATTTCTAATTCATCTAAAAACCAAAATGAAAGGAGTTGTTCCATCTTGCAACACTTTGTTCCAAAATACCTCACAACACTCTTGATCGTAACAGCTCACTCACAACAAATATATTTGCAAAATTGAAAGGAATCCTGACACAGGCTTCTTGGATCAATGTTGAAAGTTGTTCAAAGTTATTTGAGTAGTGGAGAGGCCATCCTCTGCAGTATTGTTTGTCCCTGCCCCTGCCTGTCTGGCCAAGACCTTTACAAAGCAAGTGCCGTTTTTTTGCATGAATTCAAACATATGGTGGTCAATGAGCTTGCCAGGATGAGTGAAGCGGCAACTTCCTGGCGGCAATATAACAAATTAAATGCTTATACAGCTGTTCACGAGTAAGCTCATAGCAGCGTTTAAATTGAATTGCAAGGCCTGGTCGCTGGGATGCTTTCGGTTTTGCGACGTGCACAGAAGACCATCGAAACCGTTAAGACGCGGGCACTAACATTTGACACTATACTTGTGCACACCCATCTAGATGCGCTAACCTTGTTCAATGGCTACGTACAACGCCCTCGCATTTTCTGTGAGAATGCGATCACGCATATCTCCTAGGATTGTCCGATTGGCTGTGCCTGCTAGCCTCACCACATTATGCCACATAATACCTAAATCCTTGGTCTACTTGGAGATGCAGTTGCATTCTCGGGTTGACTGGGTCAAATTGTCAGAACGCGACAAAAAATTGGCCTGAAAACATGCTTTCTGACGGCCTTGCCCCGCCAGATGCCGTGGATTCAAGCACAGATGTTTCCAAGACCGTTGCTGATTTTCCTGAATCCTCATGCTACTCGTTGCATGATGCGCAGCGCGAGCAAGTCGACGAAACTCCGTTGATTATTACCCGCTTCAAAAGCTTGGTGGCTTTGACAGATTATAACAGCGAGATGTGGACGGCTGACCGAGGTTTTGCCAACGCATATAAAGAAATTTATTAACTATTTACATGCAGAGTCGATCATTGCCGAATTCATTCGAGATCCATTGATGAAAAAGCTTGTGGTTTATATCGACCCAGAAAAAAAATTATTGTGTTTACAGAACTCTCTTCCCGCGAACACCATTGCTTTGAAGGAGCTCATGTATTTCATTAAAGGGGCACCAATAACTTCAAATTCAAGCGACAGCAAATTCTCGGATCCTGGGAACGGTGCCCAAAATGAAACTGTCACAGTCGAAAACTTTGAATCACACTTTCAGTACGGAACAATAAGCGGCCTCGCCATGAATAGTCTACTGAGGATGATGCATGGAGTTTACGTTCCAATGTTCATCGAAAATAAGAATTGGCCAGAAAGCGTGCGGAAAGGTGTTCTAAGTAATTGACAAATGAACAATCTGACTCTGTTCAAGATTTTCGATCTCAAATGCATAAGTTCATGGCTTTTCTGACTGATGCGACCTACCAAGTAAAAGGACACACCGTTTTGGTCTGTCGCATTAGTTTGTTGGCTTGCTACTAATTTCTCTCAGTATGTTCCAAGCGAGGACTTTGTTGATCTCGAGGATGCCGCGAAGTCCAAAGATGTTGTTCAGCGGTTGGAATCGTTGGTGATCCACTGGACTCGACAAATCAAAGAAGTTGTAAACAATCAGCACACTTCAGAAAGCTCTGGTGAAAATGCTTAAACGAAATAACTCAACTCACCCGTTGCCCCAGAAAACTCAGGGCCACTTGAGGAGATTCAATTTTGGAGAAGCCGCTGTGACGACTTGTCTGGAATCAGCGAGCAACTCAACCGAGCGGATTTGAAAAAAATTCTTGCCGTGTTGGAGCTTTCGAAGTCCAGTTATTTAGAACAATTTCTGCGTCTTTCAAATTTGATAAAAGAAGGAACAATGCAAGCGCAAGACAATTTAAAATTTTTGTCGTCATTGACTGAGGTATCATATCAGCATCGAGGACTGTAATAACACTTCTTTCAGCCCTGCCAAATGCTAGCGAACTCTGAACCGAAAGATATCTTGTGTATTCTTCCCAGACTTCTCAACTGCATTCGAATGATTTGGGCAAATTCGAAAAACTACAACACGAAAGAAAGACTAACCAGTCTTCTCAGAAAAGTATCCAGTGAAATTATCAGTCGATGTTGTGCAAAAATATCTTTGGATGAGATATTCCACGGAGATGTTCAGGCGAGTATGACTAGTCTTCAAGACAGCATTGACTGCGGGAAGTCCTGGAAAGAAATTTACCGCAAAACAGTAGTTCATATAGCAAAATACAATTCGACTGGATGGGACTTTGACCAAAGCAGCATATTCGCTCAAATAGATGCTTTTGTTCAGAGATGCCGGGACTTGCTGGAAGTTTGCGAAGGACAAATTCAATTTGCTCGAAAAATATCTGGCGGCGAAAAAGAACCCATTCCAGTTTTCGGAGGAACTAAGGGACCGGAAATAGCCAAGAGGTAATCAATTCCATTGATTGTGCTCCAATAACGAGAATTCCACTCAGTTTGGAGGATATAGAGATTGCATTTGAGAGAAAAATTTCAAGTTTGTGGAATATTCGTCGGTTTATTTTAGATGTCAAGGCGACCCGCTGGCACGATGACTTGTGAGTGACAAAATCTTTTTACAGAAATTTCGAAAATTTCCTTCCAGCAATTCGTTCAAGCAGGGCGTTAAAGATCTTGAAGTCATGATGCAAAACACAATTATATCCGCATTTGAAGGTGCGGTGACTGTTGATGAAAGTGTCGATCTTCTGGAAATATTCCATCATCTTGCGAAACGGGAGGCTATCAAAAGGACAGTTGAAAAGAAAACTGCGGACGTCTACGCTCTATTCATGCAGGAGTTGAACACTGTGAAAGTGGAGTTCGAAACCCATCGCAAGGCCCCTGAAATTCTTCGGTCTCATCCAGATTTTGCCGGCTCCGCATATTGGGCGAAATCACTTTTGAAGCGCATACAGTTTTCTCATTTATCGCTGCAAGCGGCATATTACCTCCCATATACGATTCTGGCAGATGAAGCTAAATCTCAGTACGAGCCATTGGCCAGCGCTTTGGAAGATTACATTTCAAAAACTCATGCTGACTGGGTAGCCAATGTGGACAGCAATCTTGCCGAAAAACTCGAAGGCACTTTGATGATGCGAAGGCATGGCGACTTCTTGGACGTAAAGTTCGACAATGATCTTCTGAGAGTATTTGCGGAAATTCATTATTGGCAAAAACTGAAGTTGGATGTCCCATTTTCTGTTCAAGAAGTCTACAGTAAGCGAGAAGAGTTGCGAGTTCTTCGTGAAAATGTATTACTTGTCGTGCGGGATTACAATTCTATTTTAGAAACACTGTCAAAAGATGAACTCGCGCTGTTTAAGGAACGAATTCGTTTTCTTGACAGAAAAATCAACCCTGGCCTAACCAATTTGACTTGGGCCTCCAAAGGAATCACTGAATATTTCATTAAGGAGTGCCGAAAATACTCACAAGATGTTCAGAAAACAGGTAAATGACTCGCATTCGTTCATATTTCATCCAATATAATTTCAAAATTCAGTTTCCGAATTTATGGAATCCAATACAAAAATTCAAAAATGCTGTAAATCTGTTGCTGATACTCTGCTTTGGAACATGGAAAAGAAAAAGATATACGATCTCTCAGAATTCGAAGCTGAGCAAGAAGCTTACCGTCAAGTTGTCCGGAACAAGCTCGCGTCAATCCATCAAACCATCGCTCAAATTTTACAAGCTCTTTTCGAAGTCTTCAAGAACGACGGCAGAGAAGTTTTCAATCATTGGATTAAGTTTGTGGAGAAAGTCGATGGCCTCGTGGAAGAGGCTTTGCGGAGTGCTGTGAAGAGATCATTACAGGAAATAACAAAAGCCATCAATGGCGAAGGAAAAAATCGAGATGGCGGAGGAGAGGTTCACCCACTTTTCAAAGTCAATGTGGTTCTAGAAACTCAAAAGGTGGACTTTAATCCTACATTGCAAACCCTGGAAGAAAGTGTTAACAAAATAGCTCATGAAATGATTGCATGCATAGATGTTGTCCCGTTAGTCTATTTTTTTGCTGTTTCTGCTTTGCTGATCAAAGTTTAGTCGTCTGATCGAAGTGTTGGAATTGGGGAAAAAATTACTTCCAAACATGTTCTCAGTCATTGGAAGGGAAGAAGATGTTCTAAAGAACTTTTCGAGTTTGCAATCGGGAATGTTGAACAACGCTAATAAGTGCAATAACTATCTTAGAAACTGGGATTCCTATCGTGAAATCTGGGAGATAAACAAAGACGCATTTATACGCAGATATGCAAAACTCAAGCCCGCGCTTTCCACATTCGATGCAGACATTAATAGATATAACGAAGTGGCAAACAACACCCAGAAAGAAGAAACTTTAACAAATATTAACTTTGTTCGGCTAGATAGCTCACATCTGAAGCATGCGCTAGTGAGCCATTGCAATTCCTGGCAGAACAAACTGACGACACTGCTGAACATAAATGCGATGACAGAGCTGAACAACTTGCATGAAATGTTCGCGAAGAAAACTGAGTTACTGATGGCAGTTCCCACAGATTTGAATCATTTGTCGGAGAGCTTGGCTCTACTAGCACAGTTACAGCAGGATGCACCTCAGATTGAAGCCCAGTTCACTCCGATAAAGGAACAGTACCAAGTTTTGGAAAAATATGAAGTACAAATTCGGGAGGAGGAAAAAAGACAACTTGAATCCCTAACCACCGCCTGGGCCGCGATGCAACAGACAATGGTAGATGCCGATAAAATGCTTCAAGAGTCCAAATCGAAATTCAAAGCGGACCTTCTTGGTTCGGTCGATGAATTCACAAAGGTTTGAGTCTGTTTGAAGCCTATTTTTCAATCTTTGAACAGAGCATGTTGTCAGTACGAGAAGAATTTTCAAGCAAAGGACCGTTTTCATCTCAATTTGGTGTTGAGAAAGCGTTGAAAGCAATTGCTGAATACAGGCAGATGATGCAAAATGCAAGTGAACAAGAAGCCAATCTGCAAAGAGGATTGAACGTGTTCAAGCTTGAGCAGTCGCCTAACAAAGAAATTTCTGCAATAACGGCAGAACTGGAGTCTTTACAGCAAATTTGGACTCTAAACAGCGAATGGATTACTGTATGGGATGATTGGAGGACTAAACCGTTCTTAACCCTCGATGCCACGGAAATGGAAGAAAGTGTTCAAAAGTTTTTGAAAAAACTGCAGAAAATGGGGAAAGAAATGAAAGAATGGGACGTGTTCACGAACCTCCGAGAGAAAATAAGTCAATGCCGCCGAACAATTCCTGTCTTACAAGATCTGAGAAATCCGGCCTTACGTGACAGGCACTGGAATCAGATTATGGAGGAAGTAGGAAAGACCTTCGACCCTTACAGTGACAAATTTTCTTTGGAAAGTATCTTTGAAATTGGCCTTGAACAGTTAGTACAGCTTAAATAGTTTATTCCATTCTTAAAAATTATGAATAGATATGCCGAATCCATAAACACTTTGTCGGGGGCTGCAACAAAAGAACTGTCCATCGAGCAAGGTTTGACGGATATAGAAAGAGCATGGAACGAACTTGATCTCGATGTGGTTGCTTACAAAGAAGATCGCGGTTACTTCAAAATCAAAAGCACTGACAGTTTATTTGAGCTGTTGGAAGACAATCAGGTCACGTTGTCAGCAATGAAGGCCTCCAAATTTTTTCTTGCATTTGAATCACAAGTTGATCATTGGGAGCGAACCCTATCGCATATAATTGAAGCAATCGAAATTCTTCTACTGGTGCAGAAGCAGTGGATGTACTTGGAAAACATATTTGTTGGCACCGAGGATATCAGAAAACAGCTGCCAAAAGAGTCAACAATGTTTGACGGAGTAAATCAAACATATAAAGTGATTATGGTGAAGATTGTTGCGGATAAAAATGCTAGAAGGGCAATGCATATTGAAGGGCTGATTCCAACCTTGACAGATATGAATCTGAAGCTTGAAAAAATCCAAAAATCTTTGGATATGTATTTGGTTTGGAGTATTCACCTCAAAAGCTTCATCTGATGTGTTTTCCCAGGAAACCAAGAGACAAGCTTTCCCTAGGTTTTACTTTTTGTCGAATGACGATCTGCTTGAAATCTTGGGCCAATCGAAGGATCCAAATGCAGTTCAACCTCACCTCAAAAAATGCTTTGACAATTTGCACAAATTGGAGCTCATATCGGCAGGGACCGACAACCGAAGACATTTTGAAGCAGTTGGAATGCATAGTGGAGACGGAGAATTTGTTTCGTATTTCAATCCTGTTGTGATTGAAGGGCCTGTCGAGGGCTGGTTGACAGATATCGAGTCGGTGATGCGTTCGACGTTACGGAAACTGTTGTTAGGCTGTTTAGTCGCTCAAAAAAAGTCGAAAAAGGACAAATGGATAAAGGAGTGGCCTGGACAGCTTCTAATCACATCAGGCCTTGTAACGTGGACTCAAGACTGTTCGAAATCGTTGCAAGAAGTTGAAAAAGGAGACAAGCACGCTTTGAAAACTTTGAAGAAGAAGCAGATTTCGGGACTCAAAAAACTTGCTGATCTGATTCGATCGCCGCTAAGCAAGGTAGAACGGAAAAAAATCATCGCTTTGATAACTGTAGAAGTACATTCGAGAGATGTAATTGAAAAAATGGCAAAGCAAGGTTGCAGTAGTGTCACAGCATTCGAATGGCTCAGCCAACTCAGATTTTATTGGGAAAAGGAAAGCAAAGAAGAAGAGGACTGTTTCATTAGGCAAATTAATACACACTTCAGATACGGTATTCGTCGTGTACCTTTTCTATGTTCTGAAAAAAACTGCAGGGTACGAATACTTGGGAAACAGTGGTCGTCTTGTTATCACACCTTTGACTGACCGATGTTATATGACGTTAACAACAGCTCTTCATTTACAACGTGGAGGCAGCCCACAGGGGCCAGCAGGTTAGCCCAATAAATTTACACTTTCTCACATAGTTTTCAGGAACGGGAAAAACTGAAACAGTAAAGGACCTTGGAAAGGCGTTGGGGAAATACGTCATTGTGTTTAATTGTAGTGATGCTTTGGATTATATATCTATTGGCCGGATGTTTTCTGGTTTAGCTCAAACTGGTGCTTGGGGCTGTTTTGATGAGTTCAACAGGTTAGTTAGTGCTCTTAAAAAAAAACTGAAAATTTTCTTGAGAATTGACATTGAAGTACTGTCTGTTGTGGCACTTCAAATTTCTTGCATTTTGACAGCAATATCCAGGAACGCAAAAACTTTTGTTTTTGAGGGAAAAGAAATCAAACTGAACGTCAATTGCGGGTTTGAGAAGAAGTTTTGCTAAAATCTTTCTGATGGGCCATCAGAATTTTCATAACGATGAATCCAGGTTACGCAGGTCGCTCAGAGCTTCCAGATAACTTGAAAGCGCTATTTAGACCTGTTTCAATGATGACGCCTGATACTGCACTTATCGCAGAAATCATGTTGTTTGCTGAAGGATTCTCGAACACAAGAAACCTGAGCAAAAAGGTGGACACTCTGTATCGACTCTCCGCCCAGCAATTATCAAAGCAGGATCATTACGATTTCGGTCTCAGAGCTCTCACATCAGCATTGAGATCTGCCGGTGCAAGAAAACGGCAGGATATAAACCTGCCTGACGAAGTCGTCCTTCTTGGATCCATGAAAGAAAACAATGTTCCAAAATTAACTGCTGAAGACGTACCGCTGTTCAGTGGGATATTATCAGATTTGTTCCCTGGGGTGGAATCCGTGGTTGCAGACTATTCAGAATTTCGAACTGTTTTAATGGACGAAATGAAGATTGCAAATCTGCAACCTGCGGAGTCAATGATAACAAAAGTTATTCAACTTTACGAAACAAAGCAAAGTAGACATGGTGTCATGGTAGTGGGAGAGACTGGTGTGGGCAAGAGTACAGTCTGCAAACTGTTGCAAAGTACACTTTGCAAATTAGCAAAGCTAAAGCCAGAGGCATACGT
Organism: Entophlyctis luteolus; assembly: GCA_027604725.1. NCBI lineage: Eukaryota > Fungi > Chytridiomycota > Chytridiomycetes > Chytridiales > Chytriomycetaceae > Entophlyctis > Entophlyctis luteolus. The sequence continues at coordinate 65,132 of JADHYT010000106.1, forward strand.
TTCGGCGAAATCTTTTCTTATCAATCCAAAAGCATTATCACTAGGAGAATTGTATGGCGAAGTGAACATCGCCAGCAACGAATGGACTGACGGTGTTTTGTCAAACGTCATGAGGGCAGCCTGCTCCGACGAGAAGAAGGATCAAAAATGGATTATATTGGATGGACCGGTCGACACCCTTTGGATCGAATCCATGAACACCGTGCTCGACGACAACAAGGTTTTGACTTTAATTAATGGTGAGAGAATTGCAATGCCAGAGCAAGTATCGTTGGTTTTCGAAGTTGAAAACTTATCAACTGCGAGTCCTGCCACTGTCAGCAGGGCTGGTATGATATACATGGACTACCAGGACATAGGGTGGAGGCCATTTGTGGAATCTTGGATCCAATCAAGACCTGAAAAAGACTCTGCTGACATTGTCAGGAGACTTATTGAAAAGTACATTCCTCAAGTTCTAGAATTTCGAAAAATCTGCGAAGAACTAGTTCCTGTACCAGAGATTGCGGCAATCAAGTCTTTTTGCGTTCTCTTTGATTCTTTGGCCATCCTTGAAAACGGAGTGGACACTAATGACCCAGATAGCTACTCTCGCATGATTGAGCTATGGTTCTTGTTTTCGGTGATTTGGTCGCTCGGTGGAACCCTAACCGATGAAAGTCGCAAGAAATTCGACATGTTTTTGCGAGAGATAGATGGACAGTTTCCGAGCAAAGACACAGTTTATGAATATTTAGTTGACAAACAAACGAAATCGTGGGTTCCTTGGGAAGATAAGCTTCAGACTGGCTGGAGATACTCTACAGGGATTCCGTTTTACAAAATATTTGTTCCAACTGTCGACACTCTTCGGAACGAATTTGTTGTGCAGTCTCTCGTCAACAAAAAAGCACCTCTTCTTCTTGTCGGTGACGTTGGAACAGGGAAAACATCTCTGATAAATAGCGTACTCGCAGGGCTCGACAGCTCCAGAAGCCTACTTCAAATAAATATGAGTGCGCAGACTTCTTCGGGGGGTGTTCAGAGCATTCTGGAAAGCAAAGTCGAGAAGCGAACGAAAAACATTTTTGTGCCCATAGGCGGGAAGCACTTAGTGGCATTCATAGATGACTTCAATATGCCAATGAAAGACACCTTTGGCTCCCAACCGCCTTTGGAATTGATTAGGCATTGGATGGATTACGGGTTCTGTTATGACAGACAAAAGCAAATGGTGAAGTTTATCAACGATATTTTGGTTGTTGCTGCAATGGGACCTCCCGGTGGCGGACGTCAGCATATAAGCCCGAGAATTCAGTCAAGATTTAACGTGATCAATATGACATTCCCAAAGGAGGTTTCCTTGACGAGAATATTTGGAACAATCTTAAATCAGAAACTTCAAGATTTTGAAGAAGACGTGAAACCACTTTGCGATATTATAACTCAAGCCACCATTGAAATCTACCATGCAGTTCTTGCCCAATTTTTGCCGACACCGGCAAAAATACATTACCTTTTCAACTTACGTGACATTTCCAAAGTTTTTCAAGGATTGTTGCGAGCTAACAAAGACTATTATGACTCCAGAGATAGCTTAACAAAGTTGTGGGTTCACGAGGTGTTTCGCGTGTTTTGCGATCGTTTGATAGACAAAGAAGATCGCGAAAGCTTTCAGAAACTGGTAGATGACAAGCTGATTGCTCTATTTGCCGGCTCGTTCAAAATGCTTTACCCAGAGAAAAGAATGACATTGTTCGGGGATTTCATGGGAGATGGGGATCCGATATATGAAGAGATCGAAGACTCAGATAAACTTAAAAAGTTCATTGACGAAAAGCTACAAGAGTACAACTATGAACCAGGATTCATTCAAATTGATCTTGTTCTATTCCGCGATGCCATTGAGCATATTTGCCGAATTACGCGGATCTTGCGGTTGCCATGCGGAAACGTGTTGTTAGTCGGGGTTGGTGGAAGCGGTCGCCAGTCGCTCTCTCGGTTGGCATCATACATTGTGGAAACTTCTGTTTTTCAAATTAAAATCACGAAGTATTATCGCCATTTGGAGTTCAGGGAGGATTTGAAGAACTTATATCGATTAACTGGAATCTCGAACAAACCAACTGCATTTGTATTTACAGACACTCAAATTATCAATGATAGCTTTTTAGAAGATATAAGTAACATTCTAAGCAGCGGAGAGGTTCGTTCACGTTATTGACAAGGGTACTGACCTGTTTACCAAGGTCCCGAATCTGTTTACTGCTGACGAAATCACAGAAATAAAACAGGCACTCAAGTCTGACGCAGGAAAGAACGCGTCAGAAGGAGGAGATTCGTTATATAGTTTCTTTTTGGACAGAGTTCGCGGGAATTTACACATCATTTTATGTATGTCTCCAGTTGGTGACGCATTCCGCAACAGATTGCGAATGTTTCCTTCCCTTGTGAATTGCTGCTCAATAGACTGGTTTAGTGAATGGTAGGGTGTATGTTGTGCGTAATGCAACGTTGGTCTGACAAAAATTCAGGCCAGAAGACGCCCTTCAAGAAGTTGCCTTGAAGTATCTCGAGGACGTCGATCTTGGTACTGATTCAGCCAAAAAAGCAGTTTCCAATGTATTCGTTTCTGTGCATATGTCGGTTGTGGAAATGAGCAAGCGTATGCTGTCTGAACTGAAAAGAATCAATTACGTCACACCGACAAATTATTTGGAGCTCGTCACTGGATATCGTGAGTTTCTGAGAAACAAAAGAAAGGAAATAGGCGAGTTAGCTTCGAAGCTGAGAAATGGTTTGAGTAAGCTCGACGATACGCGAACAAGCGTGGAAAAGATTTCGGTGGAGTTGGAAGTAGCTAAAAAGCAAGTTGCGATCTATCAAAAGCAATGTGAAGATTACTTGGTTGTTATTGTTCAACAAAAGCGGGAGGCTGATGAGCAGGCGAAAGGCGTTTCTGCCAAAGCTGAAAAACTTGGAGTGGAGGAAGAAGAAGTTCGAGCAGTAGCGGATGCTGCACAAGCGGACTTGGATCAAGCTCTTCCAGCATTAAATTCTGCAGTCAAAGCTTTGGAAGGCCTCAACAAGAAGGATTTGCAGGTAGGAAGGATACTCCCTTGCTTCATTTCAACCTGACAGACAAATCCGAAGGAAATTCGATCCTACGGAAAACCACCTCCGTTGGTTGAAAAAGTTATGGAAGCTGTTATGGTGCTGAAAAAGAGTGAACCCACCTGGGATGAAGCGAAACGACAATTGGGAAATCCATATTTTATTAAGCAATTAATCAATTTCGACAAGGACAACATCAGTGATAAAATCCTCAAAAAAACTTCGCAATATTGTGCAGATGAAAACTTCAATCCGGAAGTTGTGGGCCGTGTATCTGGGGCGGCGAAATCGCTTTGCATGTGGGTTAGAGCAATGGAAACTTACGGAATTATTTTTCGACAAGTCGCCCCAAAGAAAGAGAAGCTAAAAAACGCTCAAGACACATTGGAAAAAAAACAAAAAACGCTGCGGGAGGCAAAAGCCAAGCTACAGGAAATCCAAGACAAACTAGTGGAGTTGAAAAATCAGTATGACGAGAAAGTTGGACTGAAAGAAAAACTTCGTCAAGACTCGGAGCAAACAGAGCTCAAACTCGCACGGGCTGAGCAACTGGTTTCTGGTCTAGCCGGCGAAAGAGATCGTTGGGAAAGGAGTATCAAGCTATATGAGGAGGCGATTCGGTATTTACCAGGAGACTGCTTGCTGGCTGCAGCATTTTTGTCCTATGCGGGACCATTCAACAGCACATATCGTCAGGCATTAGTAGAAGATGTTTGGCTCTTGCAAATCAAAACGCTGGAAATCCCTTTTTCTCCAGAATTTAGCTTTGACAAGTTTATGGGCAAGCCAACAGATATTCGGGACTGGAACATTCAAGGTTAGTCTCAATGATTTTATTCCAAACCCACATATGAATCTCAGGGCTTCCCAGCGATGCATTTTCTGCTGAAAACGGAATAATTGTGACGAAAGGGAGACGGTGGCCGTTGATGATTGATCCACAAGGCCAAGCTAATACTTGGATCAAAAACATGGAGGCAAAGAGAGACTTAAAAATTATCGATCTCAAAATGCCCGATTTTCTGAGAACATTAGAAAATGCCATTCAATATGGAATTCCTGTGATTCTTCAAGGGCTTGCTGAAGCAATCGATCCAGCTTTGGACCCGATTTTAAATAAGTCTGTTGTGAAGAAAGGGGGCCTCTTGGTCATCAAGCTTGGGGAAAAAGAAGTTGAATATAACCCGGAATTTCGATTCTATCTCACAACGAAACTTGCGAATCCTAAATACGCACCGGAAGTATTCGCCAAAGCGACTATTGTAAACTTCGCAGTGAAAGAGAAAGGATTGGAAGATCAGCTGCTTGGTATAGTCGTTCGCCGAGAAAAGCCCGAATTAGAAGAGCAAAAGAACACCTTGGTTTCGAATGTTGCTGCAGCCAAACGAAAATTGGTTGAACTTGAAGACGAAATTCTTTACCTGCTCAGTACTGCTCAAGGCTCCTTGTTGGATGATGAAAAGCTAGTCAACACGCTGCAGAGTTCGAAATCTATTGCAGAGGAGGTAACTCAACAACTAATTGTCAGTGAGCAAACGGAAAAGCGTATAGATGCTGCGAGGGAGGGCTACAGGGCTTCTGCAAAGAGAGCATCGATTTTATATTTCGTGCTTAACGATCTTGCTACTGTGGATCCAATGTATCAGTTTTCTTTGGACGCCTATGTGGACTTGTTCGAAAAATCAATTAGCAAGAGCAAACGATATGAAGATCTTTCGGAGCGTATTTCTTCATTGAACGAGTATCATACATACGCAGTGTACAAGAATACATGCCGAGGGTTGTTTGAACAGCATAAGCTGCTGTTTTCTTTGCAAATGACTGTCAAAATAATGGAAGCTGCTGGGAAACTGAATCGGGATGAATATGATTTCTTCCTTCGTGGAGGAATGGTCCTGGATAAAGACTCTCAACGGCAAAACCCATTTTCTGAATGGTAAGTGGAATTTTTTTTAACGGACTAACACTCCAGAAGGATTTCGGAAGAAACATGGGACAACATCACGGAATTAGACAAGCTACCTGCATTTAACGGTCTCATCAATGGTATTGAACAAAGTGAGAGAGAATGGCGAAATTGGTTCATGAACTCAGAACCGGAAATTGTTCCGCTGCCTGGAGAATGGGAAAACAAAGTCAACGACCTCCAGCGAATGCTTCTTGTTCGAACTTTTCGCTCCGATCGTATTCTATTCTGCGCACAAGGCTTTGTGGCAACAAATTTGGGACAAAAATTCACAGAACCTCCATTACTAGATGTTGCAGATATTCTCAATGACTCGAGCCCGAAAATACCTCTCATTTTTGTTCTTTCTCCAGGAGTGGATCCTACCAGTGCTCTTGTGCAGCTTGCTGAAAAGAAAGGAATGGGAAAACGTTTCCACTATTTGTCGTTAGGCCAGGGCCAATCCCCAAAGGCAAGTAAATTGATTCAAGAAGGTATCAAAGAAGGAAATTGGGTATTCTTGGCAAATTGCCACCTGTCAATCAGCTGGATGCCTGCACTGGACAAAATTGTGGAGATAATTCCATCAGAAAATCCCCATCCCGAATTCAGACTTTGGCTATCAAGTAGCCCACACCCACAATTTCCTATTTCTATACTTCAAGTTGGAATCAAGATGACAACAGAGCCACCAAAAGGTATCAAAGCGAACATGTCACGACTATACAACTTGTTCACCGAAGATACCTATCATAAAACAAAAAAGCCTGATATTTATGAGAAACTACTATTTTCGCTGTGTTTCTTTCACAGCCTGCTTTTGGAACGGAAAAAGTTTCTAACACTGGGGTGGAATGTGCCTTGTGATTTCAACAATTCTGATTTTGAAGTTTGCGAAAACATTTTGGTTGTTCTTCTTGATGAATATTCTGATATTCCTTGGGATGCTTTGAAGTACTTAATCGCTGAAGCAAATTACGGGGGAAGAATTACTGATGACTGGGACAGACGCATCCTCCGCAGTTACATCAATATGCTTTTTCACGAAGATGCCTTGAATGTTCCGCAATATAAAGTTTCTTCAATGCCAAACTACTATGTCCCGGAAGACACAAGCTTGGACGTAGTTCGAGACTATATAAACTCATTCCCGGGCTTTGACAAGCCAGAGGTATTTGGACAGCATCCAAATGCAGACATTGCAAGTCAAATTCGAGGTAAACTTGTAGCTCCGTTGTTTTATATCTCATTCTGAAGCACAGAATCCGGTAATATCCTTCTCTCACTCTTGTCACTGCAGCCCCAAGTAAGCTCAGCAGGAGGTACTAGCAGAGAGGAAAAGGTTTCTGCTATTGCATCCGATATTCTCAGAAAATTGCCGGAGGATATTGACTATGAAAATACGAAGAAAACCTTTATGTACGACAGCTCGCCACTCAACGTTGTTCTCTTGCAAGAGATTAAACGGTACAACTTTCTCCTTCAAAACATAAGAAAGTCACTGTCAGACTTGCAAAATGCAATTAAAGGAATAATTGTTATGACTTCTGATCTTGAAGAAACCTTCAATGCAATGTCAGATGGTCGAGTCCCTCCTGTCTGGGCAAAGGCATATTTCAATCTTAAGCCCTTGGCATCGTGGACTCGAGATTTGGTTTTGCGAATCGAGCATTTTTCAGAATGGTCCAAAGGGTGAGCAAAATGGTTGCAATCTTTTTTAAATTTCTGACAACCCTTTTTTCAGAAATGAACCAAAGATCTTTTGGCTCGGGGCTTTCACATTCCCAACGGGTTTCCTAACTGCTATTCTCCAGAAAACAGCCAGGAAAAACAATACACCTATCGACATATTGAGTTGGGAGTTCAATGTTCTTCAGCTCGAAGATGACACGCAAATTCCTTCTGCACCAAAAGAAGGTGCATATGTTAAAAATTTGTTTTTGGAAGGTGCCGGATGGGACAAGAAAGGCAACTGCTTGAAAGACTCAAAGCCAATGGAGCTCATAACACCTCTGCCACCTGTACACTTCAAGCCTGTAGAAAGCAAGAAAAAGTCGAGCAAAGGGCTCTATAGCTGCCCCCTATATTATTACCCGGTCCGCACGGGAACGAGGTGGGTCTCAGGAGCGCGGAAATTTGATACACTGACTGCTTGCCTGCAAAAATCAGGGAGAGGCCTTCGTTTATCGTAACGCTCGAACTGAAATCAGGAGTGTATGATCAAGACTTTTACATTAAAAAGGGTACAGCCGCGCTCGCATCCCTATCATGAGCCAGTTAAAGCCTGAATAAATGTTGAAAATGGTGTTTGAATGTAATCAAAAGAAGGGACCTATTTTGTTACAGAATGTGGCAGTCATTTCCTCAGATATAGCGGATCTTCTTGTCACAATTATTCACGATTTCGCAGCAGTATCAACGGCATATACATTAAGACCCCCATTCTGTTGGTTCCTATTGACAGATATTATTGTCGGCATTGGGTTATCCACTCAACCAATCATCCCGTGTCTCAAAATTTGGCTGCCACGGTTCCAATTCGAAGACATTACGCCCTACCAGCTTCCACAGAGCTTTGATTATTAGCCTTCATACAGGATGCACGATGAGTCTAGCAACATTTACTTGCCCATAATACAAAGCCGAAGGCCTTTCGTTTGTGCTGCGGCAGCTCCCCATGGATAAGTGCCTCCAACTCGCAACTGCCACCTCGAAAGGAAAAACGAAATCTTTCCGTATTTGGATGTAACGCGATGTATGCACCATTGCTGGGAATTTAGCAAATTTTTTCTTGTGGAGGCTTGAGATAAACCGTAAATGCATGATCAGATGTTCTAGTATTACGCGTCGGCGGCCCTCGACGACTCTGCCACCATTCCAGTCCGTACAGCCGCCCAAATCCTGCAGTCGTTAATTGTGCTTCGTTCAAAACAATGAGTATTGCAAGGTCTTGAAAGCACCAAATGCAACCACGTGCACCACAAATGAAATGCATTCATAACCACACCTGTACCGGCAAACATCAAAGTTGCGGTTGGCATCGCGATAACTTGGAGTCAGTTGCTGCTCTGTAGCAGCCGTTGCCAACTCGTTCGTCCCCGTCCAAGACTTTCGTGCCAACAGTCTCCAGCTGGAACGACGGCATACGCCCTGGACGTGATACAAACTGCAGCAACTAGCAAGTTGGTGAACCACAGAGCATGAACGCACAAAAATGTCATTCCTTTTTCCGCCGGTGCACTCATTCCCGCCCTTCTTCACGTGCGTAGGTTCCTCCTACTCGCACTCAGCGTTGGATAAGCTCACGCAGAACAACGACACTGATAATAGGCAGCAGCCGAACAAGGAAACTTGGCTCCGTCAGAAACAATCGTGGATTGAGCTCGTTCTTGCCTACTGTGCCGCCAAACACCTCTTCCTCGTCGATTTGAACGAACTTGCGAAGTCGGAGCTATTCACAAATGCAGAGATTCGGAGTGAGCCTTTTTTGTCTGTTTTTGCATTTATGCGACTGTGGTCTCGATCCTCTTATCCCAAATGAATCCAAAGGATTCCTTCATCGGAATGTAATCGATGAGATATTTGCCGAGATAGTGGCGAATGGTTTGAGAATATTTGACGGCCTCGCCTGTTGATCGCGAAGCAAACAGGAAACGGCGAATGGGAGGATAGAAAAACAAAGTCTAGATGCTTCGTATGGTGGAAAACACAAGAGGAATGGGCGCGTGTTATCTACGATTGGGTTGGTTGAATTCGTCATGTATTGGCTTGCTTTGAAGCATCGCCTCTTCTTCGCGTGCAACCGCTGCAGGCATCATCGAATGGATTGAAAATTTGCACTGTATACGAACTAATTGAGGGAGACTCAACTGAAGGCGAAGGTACTTACGCTTTTTTGTAACTTCGGTTTATGTGAATCGCCGCTTTTTCGAAATTCAACACGCGCTAATCTTTGCATGTCAGAATTCCACGGATTACATATGGATGCCGTAAAACGGGTTTTGGAAGTGCTAGTTAAGCAAGGAAAAGGCCAAATATTCTATGGATCAAGTGATTCTGACATGGGAATAAAGTTTGCATGACTGTGTAGAATAGAGAAGAGCTTTTGGATATTGCGGTGCCGTGGCAGGCAAAAGCGCCGAATGTTCCGGCTGAGTTTTTCAAAAGGGCATTTTGCGATACTTTGAAAACTTCCTAAAAGTAAGTAACCAGACATGCCATCCCCAGACCCGCATCCATCGAGCGTCCACTTTACATCACCTGTCCACTAGTATCAAAGATAACTAGTTGAGAGAGTTCCTATTCTTCTGGATGTCCTTCCTGCTTTACCTTTTCATTTTGGGATGTTGTCTGACTGCATTACTCATAGCATGAGAGACAAGTGGAGGAAGAAGAGACAGAGAAGGCTCAAGAGAAAAAGAAGAAAGATGAGAGCTAGATCCAAGTGAGCAAACTCCGGAACGGTCAAGTCGGCCACACCGTCAATCGAAACACAATGAACACTTGGCTGCATTCTTCAATTTACGTTTTTATGGTCGGATTATCTACTTCTTCTGGATTCTTGTTTTAATTGTGTCTCTGGGTGTTTCAGCCTACCGCGAAGCGGTTTCCAGCGGATGCATCTTCGACAGGAGGAAATTTCGTTTGAATCTAGGTACCGGGAAAATGCGTGGGTTTATGTCATGTGGTTGTTTGTTCATTGTGGTTTGGTTTGAGGTTGGCTGTTTGGCGTTGTTGGAGTTGCCGCGCAATTTTTTCTCGCTTGAATACAATTGTTCATGAGAATTGTCGAACGACTGTTTGTGGAAGCCCTCAGCCATAACCTGGATGGGCCTTTACCCCCAGGAAGTTGTGGAAAGGATTTCCACTTCAATGATCCAATGGCCTGAGCTGTTGCACATCAATGATGCAGAAACAAGGTTTTCTGTTTTTGAAATTCTAGTTCAGAATTACAGGATGCAATTTCAATGGTTTAGTTTTCTTTTTCTTTCTTAATTTCCATGTGAGATCTAAACAGAAAAAGAATTGAGTTGTTTGAAACTGCTGTCTGCTGAATTTCCCTTCAAGATTCAATAAAGGGATTGACCTGCTCAAGAAAAAATTTCAGAAAAAACCCACAGCTAACAACTCCCAGCAGTTCCACATTATAAAAAAGCAGGGAAACATTCCACAATGTAAAACCCTTCCTCAAACACTAAAACTGAAGTAAGAAATAAAAAGAATGATATAAATCAATAGTGCAGTCATATGTGCAATGTTCTGGCAAGGTGTCGGCATTGCCCTTCTCAAATACATCTGCAAAATGTGCATACTGGGCTGGTAATGCTGACAGAGGTGATTGAGCATCAACGTCATCTAGTGAACAAAGAGAAAAGTAACTCCCCTCTTGAAAAGCGCCTGCATGTTGACCACTAGGTGGTAACAGGGGAGACCCCCACATGGCCGAAGGTGCTGCTAGGGTGTTGCCACCACCTCCCCCTTCCATGTGTGCAGGACTTTTCATTGCCAAAGACTCTGTCAACTTGCTCTCACATCCCATGTCAAGGGGGGTT